>JAXIVH010000040.1:3139130-3146630 GCA_036785325.1 Urophycis tenuis | reverse complement strand
GAGTCTGAGGCCCTCCAGTCTCTGCTGTACCGGGTCAACGGGCTGGAGGAGGAGGTCCAGTACCTGAAGACCCAGTGTGCCCACCGGTGCTCCGGCAGCGACAGCGGAGGTAGCCGGGCGGAGGGAGGGGAGCGCGGTCCAGTCTGGTGTGAAACGAGTGTCTGTGCGCGGTGAAGAGATGCGCGGCTTTGATGAACGTTAAAACGTTGATGGATGCAGGAGGCGTGGGCGAGGTGGAAGCCATTGTTTAATTGTGCTTCGTTGATTGTCATTTTGCACAATCCACCGTGTAACCACTGTGTGACAGTAGTTACACAGTGGAGTGAACGCAACATTCATCATTATCGTTATCAAGCTTTTTTCTTTCATCTTCTGGCGTCGACGGCGACACACTCTTAGGTGTGTGTCCCCCCAGATAGGTAGAAAAAAAAATGTAGCGCAAAAACGATCCATCATTCTCATGAAACCTCTGTGAAACTCAGTTTGTTTCAGCATCTCAGTGTCTCTCTCTAATGCCCAAAGCCCCCAAAGCCTGGACTACGCCCCCCCCACCACCCCATATATTACAAATTATATATGGGGGCGGCGGGCATAGCTCAGTGGGTAGAGCAGGTGGTCAACTACCCGGAGGGTTGGCGGTTCGATCCCCACCTCCAACTGTCCACATGTCGAACCCCACAAATGTAGCCTATTGATTGTAAGTCGCTTTGGACGAAAGCGTCTGCTAAATGCCCTTTGTTCTTCACAATGAAGATGAAACGTTATCATCAACAATACGAATACATGTGAGGAAATGCTCGAGACAAGCCAAATTCAGGCAGCCTGTGAGCACAATCTAAATGACCAAAGTAACTCCTACTTTTCTGCTGTTCACAGTGCTCTAACAACCTAAATTGCTTCCAAACAGCAAGGTTGTAACCAGACAGCCAAGGCTCCAGACATTTATTTATATCGCATTACATTGCATGATATATATATTCTCAGATGATATCTCAGGAGCACAAGTGAGCATTTATGTCTTCTGGTCCACATATGCCTTGTGCTACCTTTAAATTACCCCTTTCTTGCTCATTGCTCAAAGAACCCTTTTCTGGTAAACTAGGCTTCCCATAGCAACGCGATGCAATTTGATAAACATAATTCACGCCTGACATTCCCAGTCTCTGGTGACCCCGTCCCTACAATGATGGATGAGCAAAAAAGTGCCTCTATTGTTTTTATACAAATTGCAGAAGCCACAATGTTGGGATTTAAACCCATAACCAGATGAACCGCACTGTGAGGTACAGTCTGCACTTTGGCAGCCATCTGGAGCATAATCTTACAGACGGCTGGGCCTCCCTCTCTGTCATGGGGAGTGCTGTAGCAAGGCTGGAGCAAGACCAGTTCAATGTGTTCCAAGCCAAACAGTGGCGCTGTGTCTAAGAGAACATGGGGAGGGAGTGGGGGGGGGGGGGGGGGGGGGGGGGTCACTTGAAGTAGTGCTTCTTAAATCAGCTTAGGACAAAATCTCCTTCTGACCACTGATTTCTCCGAACTACAGTATACTAGATAAAACATCCCCTGAGATTCACACCAAAGTTATGAGCCTTGGGCAACTGCCACTGGAAAGCCATCAGCTAACGTTAGCATAACAATCTGCTTCCTGCTTGGACCTCAACGTCCACTAATTGCCCAATCAGATACAAACTCTTTCTTGGCAAGATCCAAACCTCTCTGCACCCATTTCAAGTTAACACTAAGCATTCCTCGACATCGTTCATCTAAATCATTCCTCGGCGTACGCTATAATCTGCGGCACTTTAATTTTAAACAGCACCTACAGTGCAGTTATCAATCTGTTCCTCGATACCACAGCCACGGGACATTCCTTTTAATGGACGCAGGGGTCTGGCTGTGCCTCCAGCCTGCTGACAGAACGGTCTCCTGTCTGTCGGTGCATGATGTGTTATCGCTCCCCCTCGATATGTCTACTGTGCCCTCACACTCACTCCCCCTTTCACCTCCACCTGATAAAGACTTGATTGAAAGAAAGAAAGAAAGAAGAAAGAAAGAAAGAAAGAAAGAAAGAAAGAAAGAAAGAAAGAAGGTATTTCATACTACTAGTGGTAACATAATGATAATAATCAATGATAATAATCAATAATAACAATGATACCAGAGACCATCGGAATAGGTGCAATTTCTGTATTTATTTAGCCTTAATCTCACCAGGCATGCACAGTTGAGACTGGCATGTACTAACTATTTTATTTTTCAAAAGCGCACTGGCTCAGATGGGCAGCAGCATTCATTACACCAGTTACAAACAGAGGCAACATCACAACAAATAAACAGGAAAAATACAAAAGGAGAACATTATCATTAAAAAAAAACACACAAGAGGGAAGGCTTTAAAACACTGGCAGTTTGAAGAGTCAGCGAGGGGATCCACATTGGGCACAGTGCATAAAAACCTATTTAAATAAAATGGTATAAGAACACCATAAAAGTATGGAGCATATATTTATCTCTTCTCCCCCCCCCCCCCCCCCCCCCACCACACACACACAGTGCCGGCACCTGGGAGTTTACAATTGGTCAACGCGACGGACGTGTCTCTTCTGGTGCAGTGGCTGCCTGTCGAAGGTGCAGAGTACTACATGCTATCCTACCACCCGCAGGACGATGAGAAGGCCCTGCAGCAGGTGAGGCTCCGGGGAGGCGAGGAGGGCGCACGGTGAGACAAGGCCGCAGAGAGAGGCCGTGAAGGAGCACTGGGCCGGGGGCTGGTTGTCACACGCAAGAAATCACGTTGGAACTGATAGCACTGGGTAGCATCTGCTGCACACGTTACGCTTCAAATGTAAGGTTTATAGACATTGATTGTAGACGTTGAATTCCCTGAATGGCATATGTCCTTCTACGGTGATTCTGTGTTGTCTGTCCTTTACTGCACCAGCTTACGGGAAAAAAATAATATATTTATGGAAAAAAATGGAGGGGTTTATGCGAACTTACCTTGCAGTAAAAACACCTTGTGATTCAGGACACTGCATGAAATGTTAGCTCTTTGTTTGTTTGTTCAGGCCCCGAGGACTTATTTAGAATTGTTTATTTGCATCATGTCCAACACGATGCTCATATTCCTCCCCACTCGGTCCACCTCAGGACAGGCTGGCCAACACGGAGCACTCCAGCCTGGTCAGCGGTCTGAGCCCCGGGGTCACCTATACTGTGGAGGTGTACGCCGGCACCGCCCTCCTGCAGAGCGCACCCGTCAGCATTCAGGCCACTACAGGTATGACCCATCCACCCATCCACACGGCTGAATCTCTGACCACAAGACCTGTGGACGCTCCCTGTGGCCCGGGGAACGTCCGTGAACGCCACCGCCGGTTTGGTTTTTGCAAAATGGCCGCCGTGAGGGCGGGGGATGAAACGCGTGTGGTTTGCGTTGAGCCGACGTAGCGGTGAGCGCGGCGCCACATGTGTTTCCGCTGACGAAGGGTTTATCGCCGCTGTGGCAGCGCGCCGTGTGCAGCAGCGGCTGCAGCAGTCATCGCTAAGCGTTTCAACAAGCGTTTGTTGGCGTATTACTAGAATTACTATAAAGATAATTACATCTCAGGACGTTTAATTAGGAGGAAATGAGAGCATGGAGATTGCATTTATTGGCAGTTGGACTCATAAGCAGATGTGGAGGGAGAGAGAGAGAGAGCGCTCTGAGAGAGCGACATGGAGACATGGAGTCATAAAGAGAAAGACATTACCACACCGGAGGAAATGGTGGAGTCCTCACCCCTATTAGAGAAAGAGAAAGAGAGAGAGAGAGAGAGAGAGAGAGAGAGAGAGAGAAGAGAGAGAGAGAGAGAGAGAGGAGAGAGAGAGAGAAGAGAGAGAGAGAGAGAGAGAGAGAGAGAGAGAGAGAGAGAGACATTGTAAAAACAAAATAATAGCCATAAACAACACAATCATCTGCCATCAAGTTGTGATGGATCTGGAGACATCCTTTAAGCCTTACAAACCTTCGTGTGTTAAAAGCAGTTCCAAATGTTGTTCCCCAGTTGTTGTTCCCCTCATCCTGCCACAGGAAGAGGATAATTGTAACTGAAATGAGATGATCCACCCATTAGTTTATCTGTACAATGAGTTCTTCTTTTTTTTGGCCTTTGTATAAATATTCAGTTGGATGATGTGTAACAAATTCAATTGGCTGATGATGATTTTTAAAAATAGTAAATGATGATTTGGACACTATGTTATTGCTACTTTTGTTAGTGTTAAAAAGAAGCCGAATGTGTATAAACTAGATGGTTTATGTTTATGGTTATGGGTAATGTTTATATTCTCGTTGTACACCTTAAAGGCATAAGATGTCTGCCACTAGGGCTCTGTCTTGTTGTCTTCACCACTGGTGAAAAAATCTATCTGACATAGAAATCATGTTCATTGGGCGAGTTCATGTATTCAAGATTTATTTACGTGATGTTTAGTCACGCTCATTTTACGAACGTTGGACTAAACATGAATACATCTTATTTACGTCGTGTCATTTCATTCTCATGAAATGGCCGTGAGTACGATAACGTTAACCGGCTAACTTACCGTAATACTCTTGACTGCCCAAACATTGTATGATAAATACCCTCGGGCAGTACCCTGCCCTAAACAATAACCAATCTCAAAAATCTATTCAACCAGAGGACGTTCTTTGTAACTTGGCACTTAGTCAGAGACGTTGTATACTAGCAATGGTTAATCTAGCAACTGAAATGCTCGAAACTTGTTCTGATGACTCTCTTACTGTATTAGCAGCAATGAAATGTTTCACCTTCTTATGACAAATGTACTCTTTGTAAAGTCGCTTTTGGATAAAAGCGTCTGCTAAATGCCCTAAATCTAAATGTAAATGTATTTCAAAATATTCCCATTGGGTTCAAATGTTTAGAAGTGTATCCTGCTGACTCTACAACAGTAAGAAGCAGGTGAAAAACCTGCAGAGCTTGGGTGCATATAGACTATATTTTACAACGCTGTGATTTTTATCCCTGAACATCCACCACTCACTGCATTCCAGCATATCATATTTTTAGGATTTTGATTTAACGTCAATATGAGACAACAATAACTTCAGTAGCTCTGCTTCCTCCTCCATGATCCTGTCGGTCTGCTCACAGCGATGGTTCAACACAAACGTTAGAGTGAAATAACTACGCCCGAGTCCGAGTTGTATGCAGTCCGTACTTTCAAAGCAAATGGCAGACAGACTACAAACAAACCGAGGTGTTTTGAAAAACCGAGGAGAACATGACACAAATCCTTTGATACCATTCGCTGCTTATTTCAGACTCGGATATTTTTCATTCCACTTCGATTTCACCTCATCTTCTGTTCTATTCTCTCCATTCCCCACCCCCCCCTGCCAGAGGTGTCCGGGGAAGTGGACGCACCATGCGGGTGACGGGCCAGACGGAGGCCCTCGCTCACCGTGGACTGGGAGAACCCCACGGCGGTGCAGGTGGACCACTTCAGACTGACCCCACACCGACCCCCGCGGACTCCCAGGGCCAGCATGAAGTGCAGAGAGAGCCAGGCGGCCCGCACCCAATACTACCGTAGTGGGTGGGGTGGTCACGTGACGCCCCCCCCCCCCCCACTCCCCCCCCAACACCACAACAACGCACACACATGTCCTGACACACAGGACCCCCCGGGGTGCCACACTGTGTTTTTTTGAGCATCATCCTAATCATCGACATGTGATGTCACGTGATGTCAGATCACGTGATGTCCTTTGATGTCATGTCACGCACGACGTCATGTAATGTGATGTCATGTCTTAGTGATATCATATCACGGTCGTATGATACCATGTCACGTCACGTGATGTCACATCAAATCATGTGACGTCATATAACGTGTTATTTCATGTGATGACTTGCAATGATGTCAAGGTCATTTCTTGTCATGTTGAAGTCATGTTATATCCAAGCATACCCATATCAATACCATGAATGATATCATATATTTCTATGAATTATGGAATTCCATGAATATCTTTGAAATCATAAAAAGGATATGAATGTCATCTTTTTGGGGGGGATTTTGATGGTATCAGCTTTGACTTGACTTTATGTGTGTTTATGTGTGTGTGTGTGTGTGGTGTGTGTGTGTGTGTGTGTGGTGCGTGCGTGCGTGCGTGTGTGGTGTGTGTGTGTGTGTGTGTGTGTGTGTGTGTGTGTGTGTGTGTGTGTGTGTGTGTGTGTGTGCGCAGTGGGTGTGTGTGTGTGTGTGTGTCTGCAGGTCTGCAACCAGGAACAGAGTACCTGATCTCGGTGCAGGCCATCATGGAACCACAGAGGGAAAAGCCACCCTTAGCAACTGGGGTCACAGAGTCCAGTGACAGTGGCAGGCAGAATGGACATGGAAATGTAACTCTCTCGACCGCCCCCCCCTAAAAGGCTTGTAGCTGGCGGTAAGAAGGTGGGGTGGGCAGGGGGATTTGGTCTTAAGAGTTAAGGGTCTTAAGAGAGTGGTCTTAATAGATGGATAATAGAATTTGGTGGCTATTATTTAAGGTGATGTACACATAATTATTTAATATATAATTATATAAAATATTATATAAATATTTTTTTGAAATATTTATATTTAAATATCTGTTCATCATATTTAACAGTGGTCCACAACTTAATAGAGAAAACACAAGATAGGAGATAGTAAGCCATGCACTGTAGCCGACAGCCCATGGTGACTCATCACTGGGACATCCCCATTGTTTCACAGCCAAAAGTAGCACTCACAGCACAAGAAGACGACCGAAGGTGCCAGCACTGAGCCTATGAAATGTGTATTATATCACCGGCGAAGCCTTAGGGTGCCCGCGGTCCACACAGGCATTTATCTTTTCTGTCAGAAAAAGTGCAAGGGTTCAGCGCTTGTTCGGTGACAGAAGAAAACGCAGCACACAACAAGATTTTCATGGAGCGCTCAACACATCAGCGAAGCACCATGCAGACAGACCGGTGTTATTCGTTAACCTTCATTCCACGTATCATAAAGTTCGGGTGAACGGACACGGCGGGAACAAGCTCGCTCCGAGCGCTTTCTGTTGAAAAAGGGTGGCGGTCCCGCCCCTCTAATACGTGATTGGTTCCCTGCACAGGAGCGGCCGTGATTGACACCGAGTGCCTTTTCTGACGCGGCCCGCACACAAAAAATGGCCTCAGGGTGCCTATCTGTGTGTGAGTGCAGCGTACGGTGTGTGTGTGTTGGTGTGTGTGTGTGTGTGTGTGTGTGTTAGTGTGTGTGTAGTGTGTGTGTGTGTGCTGTTGGTGCGTGCGTGCCTGCTGCATGTGTGTGTGTAGTGTGGTGCATGTGTGTGTGTCTATGTGTGTGTGGTGTGTGTTGTGTGTGTGTGTGTGTGTGTGTGTGGCTGTGTTCATGCATAGTGTGTGTCGTGTGTGTGTTCTGTGTGTGTGTGTGTGGCTATGTGTGTGTGTCTGTGTGTGTGTGTCT
>JAXIVH010000040.1:3085459-3138930 GCA_036785325.1 Urophycis tenuis | reverse complement strand
GAAAGGATGCTGTGTCACTGAATTCTATGTACTACACTTCCTGGTACTGTCAAATGTAGGCTTTTGGTCAATGCATCTCATGCGATTTAGCATTCTTAGCAAGTAATCAATCACAGCAATTTGAAGAGATTCAAATCCACTAGCCGTAGCAATGTAGACATTACAAAAAGAAAAAGAAAATGTTAATAATTCCTTTCCCTGTGGAATATCAAACTATGCACATTCAATGTGTACATTTAAAGTGGTCAACAATCACAAAATAACAGACAATTACATGACAATTATATGATGAGCTAAAATAACAAATTCACAAAACATTTCCGTACCGTCGCCGTAGTTCTGCTGTAACTTTCTTCCCCTCTTCTCAGTCTCCTGCTCTCTCCTGAAAGCGACCCAAAGACTCTGCCACCTGTTGACAAGCAAAGGGCAGTGATCTGACGCTCCTCTCTCTCTCTCTCTCTCTCTCTCTCTCTCTCTCTCTCTCTCTCTCTCTCTCTCTCTCTCTCTCTCTCTCTCTCTCTCTCTCTCTCTCTCTCCCCCTTACATGCTCAAAGGCCTGTAGCCCACTAACCTTGGGAGCCTACCCTTTTCTCCTCTTCTCAAATGATGGAGTGATGGAGGGAGGAGGAGGAGGAGAAGGAGGAGGAGGAGGAGGAGGAGGAGGAGGTAGATACTTGAGGAATATAGTTGAGAAAGACTAAAGCCATTTCTGAAGCGATTGTGGCTGTTGAAAGGCTGAAAAAACTGGATTGCAGACTTTAAATGATGTGGAACATTGTAATTGTTGAATAGAGTGAACAGAGGTTGTCAACTTGTCAGTTCAAAGTCTGAATGGAGAAAGTCGAACAGTAAAAACATACAAACGATACCATTGTCAAGTAGTTGAATAGCTAAACTAAAGTAATACAAGATAGGAGTAGATACGTACCATAGTACCTATAAATAGTACAAGTAATAGTATGATACATATAATAAACCATACATATATATGATACATATAATAAAAGTATATATTTCTTTTCGTTTTTTTTTTTTCAATCGTTTGTTGAGTTAAGGTCACATAATGATATGGCTTCTACTGATGGAATATTTTCATTTTACATATGTAGAGAGCATGCCATGAAAATTGTAGTTTTTAAGTAGCATGAGCATTGGGAAACATAACCTACCATAGTCACATCATCACCATGACGGCTGGGATGTCACTGAGGATATTTGGGTTGTCCCTAGAAGGATACAAGGAGAGTTCCTCAGCGCAGGGATTCAAACCACAAACCTTGAGATGAACATACCTTCTTTGACTATATTTGGGCACAAAAACAAACAAACGATGATGCTCTCGTTGAATAATCATTCTCACCACTGTTCTATTTGTTTTTTTTCTCTTTTATATTTGTAGACACAAATTCTATTCAACAAACTGCATCCTCCAACACAAACAAACACAGACACACACAGACAGACAGACACACACACACACACACACACACACATGCACACACACGCACGCATACACACACACACACACACATACACACACAAGCACACACACGCACACACACACACACACACACACGCACACACGCACACACACACACACACACACACACACACACACACACACACACACACACACACTCAAAAGAAAGTGCAGTGAAGACCCCCAGCTGTGAAGGTTGGCCGTGCGTTGGGCGGACGGTGACCCGCTGCTCTGTAAATACACAGCCGTTGTTTCCCAGGAACACAGCAGAGAGACCAAGGCCCGAGGAGACGCCGCGCGCCTCAACGTGTGGCGGGCTTCGTTTTGCTGGTTTTCCTTGCCGAAGATCCCATGCTAACAAGTGTACTTTGGCAGCTTTATTTTGAAGGCGCAGAGTCATTCTCTTGTCGTGTTATGCAGTGGAGTGGGGAGTGGGGGCATCTGCAGGCTGATCAGGACGCAGGGGGGCATGCACTGTTGTGGTTGTGGTTTAGTGGGACTGTTGTGCTGGTATAGTGGGACTGCCAGTGGTAGACAGCCAAGAACCCAGTATGTTTTTCTTTTCTTTTCTTTTACAGTGGCTGGAAAGACGGAAGCACAGACGGACGTATGGATAACAGTTTTACTGATGCTTTGCAAACTATAACAGATGGCGATACCAACAAAATAATTATTTACTTTGAGCTTGCAGGGTCCAGGTTGTAGATCAAGTCATAGAAGCGTACCAAGGCTTCCGCAGGAGGGTTCGATTTTGCAAACGCTAGCGACCGTGTTACATGTTTAGCCCATTTCCAAGAGGGCTCCCTGGAAGCAGTACAGAGCTAATGGTGTGGACCCGTACAGTATTCACTATTGATCTTTTACAGTCCACAATTAAACCCCTGACTGCATCCACCTCCGCCTCTTATAGGCCTACTGTTCCATCCCTGAGAACTGGAGCACAGAGAGAAAAAGTTATGGGTTCTCTGAGGAATAGCAGGTACCTTTGTTAAATATATGCGCGCAAATAGGGTTTCAGTGTACCGGTGGGTTTTGCTCTACAAAGTCTAGGTCTAGTCTCGTCTGCTTTTTAGATCATGGCTTAAACATGTTTGCGTGAATGAGAGAGGAGCTTCAGATTTCACTGGGGGGTCCATATACTGGCTCACGTGTAAATCACCACGACTTCCGTGGCGATTTGGTTCCTCATGCATAATACGGGTTCTTGGGTTTTTCGTATCAACCGCAATGTCCTCTACGGAGCTCGTTCCCAATCTGACACTGTACTGTAGTCGTGTGTGGGGATGAACTGTGAAAACATTTAGGGAAATCCCACGGACGCCTCAGTCACCTGACCCCTCACTATGCACGCATCGCTAATTTCACATCGTCTGCTTTCATCGCTGCGATGTGATGGACGTCGACGTGATGGAACACAAATGAACTGCACGTCAGCAATAAAGTTTAGTCCTTAACAAGCCTTGGAAGTTAACGCGACACTGAAGACATTTTGTTTCTAAATGACTGCCCTAAATCTCCTCACACTTGAGTGCATTTATTTAAAATCCGAACTAAACCTGGAAACTCGTTTAGTCTCGCTAAACGTACAATGTGGGGCATTAACTGCACCCATTGTGACAGATGGTGCACATTTACTCACCATCGGGCCAAGTGGCTGGCGAAGGGAAAAAGAGAAACAGTGCTGATTGCACGTTCCCTCACGGATCTGGAAACTGTTGATTGAGAAGGGGTTGGGGGTGGGGGGGGGGGGGGGGGGGGGGGGGGGGGGTGAAGAGGGGGAGAGGGCGAGAGGAGCAGGGGAGGGGGGGGGGGGGGTTATTTGATCAGACGTAGAGCCCATGCTGAGGGGGGCTTCATGCAAATATAACCTGACAGGATGATCCACAGAGTGCCATCTCGCGCGCGGAACACGTTCAGGAGAGCGAGCGGAGCGTCTGCTGGGCCTGCAGGGTAATAAGGTTGGGCTCTGCACTGCCAACTGGAAGCTGACAGAGTTCCACCAGGAAGCGCCACCAGGCCATGTAAACACGCCATGCGTGTGTTCTTTCATGTGTTTACGCCAACAACAACAACAAAAAAAGGGAGCAAAAATTAGATTAGGGTTTCAGACCAGATTACACGTGTTTACACTCGGCTGTGTGGGGCTTGTTTCTGAACTGGTGTGAATTAGGTGAATGACATGTTGTCCCCCCCGGGAGGTGAATCAGATAGAAGAACTACATATGGCGCAGATCAAACCTGTCACTTACGGGGGAGAAAAAAAGCTAAGCCAGATGGGAGACGTAGTCGTCACAAGGAGATATGCATTTCCTTTGAGGTCCACGTGTGTTATTTCATTGAAAGCATTGTGTGTTGCTCATAGGCAGATATACATTCACAAATCCACATTGGCAGAAAGGTATACACACACCAGTGCACATGCACACACAAACACCGGTAAACGCAGACATGTGGACCCATACAAACGTGCATTTACTTTGATCCGATTTGGTATGGGTCTAATTCTTTTCAATGTTAATGTTCATGTTCCCTGTGCGTAAACAAAGCGATTCTATGTTGTGGCTATTCTTGTTTCTACATGGAACGCCAAGACCAATGAGGAAAGCCATTCCATGTGCTGGCGGTTGTGGTGAGGATTCGGATCCATCCATGACATCATGACGAAATGATGTCATGACCATCAAGTTCAGTCCTGGTGAAGTCATCAGGATGCCTTTGCTACATCCGCAATAATTGCAAAAGAATTATAAATAGATTATAGATTTTAAAAAGAATATTAGAAAAACACAGAAACTGTGTTTTCACCAAGCGTGAAGGAATTTCCCATCTTCATATCAATCCAATATATAAACATATGCCCAGAATGGCGTTGAGTAGTTTCCGTTGGACATTGATGAATTGCTCTATAAACAATGCAGTACTGAGCTTGTGGTGCTCATCAACAAAACACACAGCAGTGAGGACTGCCGTTATCCCCTGGCCTTATGCACAGAACCCCCTCAGATGATGAGTTCAGCAGACCTCAGGGTCAGGTCATCCTAACATGGCCTCTCATGCTACCTGACCCCTCCTCTACAGCAAACACCAGGGCTACTCAAAGTTTCCGATCGTAGAGGCCAGGGAAAAACCTGCCACGCCAATAACGGCTGGATGAAGTTGTAATATGTTAAGTAATGGTAGCTTCAAGTCAGCAGACATTTGAGCATTCATTGGTTCATTCATTTTAGCTAAAGCGAGGCAGCGTTGAATCAGAATCAGAATCAGAATAATTTATTGCCATTTTTGCTAACAAAGTAGGAATTTGACTCAGCGTTCCAATGTGTGCATTTCAACGAATATAGTGCAGCAGGACAGGACAGTGCTAACAGGACAATAACAAGAAGAAGAAGAAGAAGCACTTTAGTCAAGCCTTTCCAAATCAATGACAACCAGAACCCAGATCTTTACACATGCAATGTTTTGCAATTGTCTCTTTCCATACGCACATAGAATATGAAATACCCATTCTTGTTCCTCTGTCATCATTCTCAGAGATAGGATAGAGTGGTGTTTGAACACCGAAGAAACTTTATGTTTGATTTCTGTTGAACTTTGTAAATGTTACTCAACTTAATAAATGTTACAGAACTTTGTAAATATGTCTTCACTTTGTAAACCTACAGCAAGAGTTTCAGTCAAATAATTTCACCCTAGCCAAGAATGATTTATTATTGAGACTCAGAACATCCTCAAGCCTTGGTGGTCCCTTATACAATCAGGTGCCTTTCATTGCATTTCTTATTTTATCTCCCACTCCCTTTCCCTCACTCCACCTCTCCTTCTCTCTATCTCTCTATCTGCCTGTGAACCTCCTTTTTCCTCTCTCTCAAAATACTTTGTATTTTGCAAGGCAAATGATGGTAGCATCGTTGACAGTTTGGTGATGAGAATTCCAGCAAAATGATAGCATAAATATGAGAACAAGGTTGAACGTATTAAGGTGAAACAGCAGTTTGAGGACGTTTGAACCGGCAAAGGTTTCCTTTGTCGTGTGTTGATTGTACCATATTATAAGTTTAAAGTTCAAGGACGAATGTGTTTAACTCTTTGCTCTCTCCATGGAGGAAATCGCGGCATTATTGCATTGCTTTATTTATGTGCTCTCGAGGCTTGTTGCGTATTATATAATGTATGCACATAAATACATTGTCATGCATATATGCATCTGAAACCCATGTGGATATTCTCTCTCTCACTCTCTCCCTCTCCCCCCCCCCCCCCCACCCCCCTCTCTGGGTAGGCTGTTAGACATTCCTCAGGTCTCTGAGGCAGTGACCCTGGTGTCGGCCCCGTAATGGCCTCTGACTAAATGAGCTGTGTCTCTCGCTCAATCGGCCACCGATTACCAAGGCTGGACGGGCGTCTGGCGGCGACAGCTCACGCACGCCGCGAGGCCGCGCGGCCCAGCGGCCTAGCGACGGCTCCCGACAACGTCGCCTTTGTGGGGGGGGAACCTCTTTGTCCGTGAGCCCAGGTCTATGTACGATAAAACACTACGGGGGAAATACAACAAGATTATTTTCCGTTATGAATCAATTACAGCACAAGTGTGTGTGTGTGTGTTTCCTTGGTGAGTGATGTGTTCGCGTGTCCGCTATTATAGAGCGCATAGCGGCTGCAGCGGTTCAGCCCGTTCAGCGAAAAAGAGAAAGGTCTGTCACAGACATCTGACACAGAGTAATAGTCTGGCAGGCCTGGAAAGCAGAGTTTACAACATCCCGAGGAGGGAGAGACATTTGTTGCAGCTGGCGACAGCACAGGTATACAGTGTCTCTCTCTGTCACACTTTCTCCCCTGTAGGGTGTTAGGAGGCCAACTCCACGATTCAGTCCTCTCCGGGTGCTGGGCGATGTGGGCATTGTGGCTGTGAGGGATTAAATAAAATAATAAAATATTGCAATAAGATCTTCATTATCTACCAGTATATGTATTTTATATATGAGAATGATGAGTTTAAGAAATACAACTATATCAGATCAAATGTATTATATGTTGATTGTGACTTGATCAATAATTCAGGCATTCATTCATTTCATGGTCCTGACTGAGTGATTGATCTGAGTGGAAATAGAGGAGCTGAGGAATGTTTGGAACACGAAACATTGAAATAAAGGGATTCTACTTATATGATGGCCGCAGGAGTCGGCTGGGATTGCTGTGTTATAGCTGTGTCTCTCACGGCCTCATGGCTAGTAACATACTTCCAAGGTGGTAAAAGGAAACATTCTTTATATGCATATGATGTTTTATTACCTTTCTGCTCCTGCCTTATGGGCTTTGGCTAAATGGAGCTTGTTTATGTCAGGTGGTTCACAGCTTAAAGTTGCAATGCCCACCCACTCAGTAAGACTGGGCTGTTTGCTATATTTCCCTTGTGACTGTTTAACTGTGATGAGAAGATGTTAGTGAGTATTTAGTAGTCATTATCTCCATAAAATGAAGGCTAATTTTGTGTCTGATTTAGGTGTGTGTGTGTGTGTGTGTGTGTGTGTGTGTGTGTGTGTGTGTGTGTGTGTGTGTGTGTGTGTCTGTGTGTGAGCATAAACTATGTGTGAGAATGCATATTTATGTATGCACATTGTGCCACTTTATGCCAACTGTGTTGTGAAAAATACCTCACAATAGCAAATTGACACTTTCTTTACTCAACAGTCACACTCAACAGTTGTCATATTAATTACCGGTAAGTGATCAAATGAGACCAGCACCAGAAATAAAGCAGTGACTGACTGAGTGAATGACTTAAAAATGGGCATTAAATGCAAGAACTGAGGCAAACTACGAAACAAATATGATAGGATGAGAAAAATATCGAAAAGTAATAATAATAATAATAAATGACCAGAAAAACAAAACATCAGAAGTGTATTGAGTGGCAACGAATAAACTTCTGAGTTTTGTGTGGGGAAAATACTCTTAGAATCAAATTCAACCCGACACCTTTCAGTTGCAGAAAATACGGAGAAAGTCGCCTGGAGATCTCTGACTCTCAAAGGTACCAATAACTCTACAATGTGGCAGAGTGTCAAACAAGCTGTACAATTCACTCAACGTAATGCGATACATCAATTATCCAACTAGCAGGTAACCAGTGAGGCCACCGCGGTTAACCTTGTCCATGTCCACCAACGGCTCAAAAACACAACGTCTTCGGGACATTCATTTAATCCTTCGGTTGTGAAGTACCACAGCGACATACCCTTCCTAACGTGGCAGTCAAACGAGGTCACTGTCAAACGATTACGCCCCACATTGCTGGCAACAGTCCTGTTAATTCGGGGCCAGGGGACACAATTAATCGCCGGGGAACATTGAACACAAGCTCCAGCAGGCAGACAGGCTGCAGCGTGAGTCTCTGCCTGGGGCCCCTGGGGGGACAAGGGGAGCTGGCGTGTGGTGGTGGAGGTGCAGAAGCCTCCTAAGATGATCAGAATCAAATGGGTTGCATTGATGCGTTTGATGGATGCTTAATGAACACTTCGCTCCCGCATCATGGGATTCAGTCCAACAATGTGTTTATGCTCTCCGGTGAATTAATTATATTTGTTTTCTCGTTTCTCAACTGCTCCCTGTTTGCACAACTCCTGGCCGTCCACTTCAATGCGGTGTTGGTATGGATTGAATGTGTGTAAGTTGGTGAGGACTACTACAAAATAAATGCTCCTTAACTTTTGCAAATTGACCTGAAAGAACTTGGCTCTAAGGGGGTCCAAGGACAATGTTGTGTTGACAATAGGAACACACAGTGGCTGCATTTTAGTCACAAAGGCCATTCATATTGAAACTTGGAAGTTCAACTTTGCTGGGTTTTTTCAACACTCTGTTCAATTTGAGAGGGGCGCCACAAATTATTTCAGTCAGGGAGCTCTGTGGATTTGATGAAAGACTCATAAAAGAGCTTCTCTTTTGTGACCTAATGTCCAAACCACGAGTGGCATCTAGAATTATGTTGCATTACAGAAGGTTTAAAAATTATTTTGGTCAGATGGAAAATTGTAATTAATTAATTAATTATTTTAATTAATGTAGGATTAATAATACAAACAGGTCGTGTGGTATGTTAAATCATGTGTCCCTATGGTAAATGTAAAAAAAAAAGTATAGGTCACGTTTCAGCTTAACGTGTTTTTGTGTAGTGCAATACTGACCCCTTGAGGTAAAGAACAATAATGCGGAGAGAGCTAACCATAGAGTTCATGTAATCAATAATTATTGGCTGCAGTGGTTCTTCAAGCCTAATCTCTCACTCACGATCAACCTATCCCACAGACACTACTATACTCTCACACAAGCATATGCTAAAGGGTTTGCACTACGGCTACAGTTTTACATCTGCACATATCATTTATAGA
The DNA here is from genome assembly GCA_036785325.1 of Urophycis tenuis. Lineage (NCBI taxonomy): Eukaryota > Metazoa > Chordata > Actinopteri > Gadiformes > Phycidae > Urophycis > Urophycis tenuis. The sequence goes on along the minus strand of JAXIVH010000040.1, from coordinate 3,130,059 downwards.
TGGAAAAGGGATCTTGATGGTGTTTCAGCATCAGCACTGTGGGTTAGGGGTGACAATCCGGGAACATTATGTGAAGGATTTATCTCAAATATCTTAACCCTTGGTGCGTCCCACAGGCACACCTGTTGCAATTGACGGAGCGCCCTCTGCTGGTCAGGTTGTAGTTTGGCTTGGAACAGCGTACTGGGTGAGTAGCAAGCAGACACAAATTGATTTGTAGGTCAAATGGAATACACTATGCTCTTCTATATATATATATATATATATATATATATATATAATATATATAAACAAAATTGTAGTCATTGGAGGTGTTCATGTTTGTGTATATTTGTGTGGTCATGTGTGCACGTTTGTATACGTGTGTGCATTCTGTCTTACATGAGCCCTAGTTTCTTCAGCTTGCTGTGGCTGTACCACTACAGTCTTAGTGAGTCTTCCCACAGCAGCCCCAGGGAGCTCTCCACACCCACAAAGCAGCACCTCTGGCTGGGTGCCCGTCGATGGAGCTCCCTTAGTCTGTGACCCTGCACCCTGCACGTCTCTGTTATCTAACCAAAACACTCGGCCTACCAATATACTTTGCATATAATGAGTGTCATGGATTTTAGTAAACAGCCATAATGTGTGTCAACATGGGTGGTCGATGACCTTAAAACTGAAAATGTGTGTATGTCCACAAAATACAAAATCTAAAGTTGTGGCGTTCAGCGAGATGATACACAGTCAGCATTCACTTGATCGATAACACACGCTCATTGGAGGACTGCTAGCAACCCTGGGGCTTAACTGATCAAATTACCCTGCTACTATCGACACATCCAGTGTCGATAGTAGCAGGGTAATTTAGTTTAATGCAGCAACATTCACCTATAAAATTACTTGCGTTGTCAAAATGTTATTTAGCACGAATTGTGTTAACACTTTTAGCAATTAGCTGAGTCAAACGTAATAATGGAAAGCTAGGCTCAATGTTATCTCTATGAGTGTTTTTTGCATTATTAATCGCAAATATCTCAAAAAGTATAATGTTTTACAAAAATGATGCCATACGGAAGAAGACCTTTGTAATACAGATTGAATTAAATCTCGAGGTTCAGTCATTTAGCTTCCATTAATTGCACACATTTGGTGTGAAGAAGAATAATATGACAACAAGTGATATCTAGATTGTGCATTCCTATGCACAACAAGAAAATGTAATTTCAACGCGAGGAATTACTTGTGCATATAAATGCCCATAATCATTGAGATAAATTTAGTTGAGGTGGGGATCGAACTGCCAACCCTCCGCTTGTGGAACCCACGCATCAGGTGACTGTTAATTTATTTCATTGCCTGTGCCATCTCTTCAATAGAGATGTCCTCGTCTAACTCCACCACCGCATGACTGATGAGGCAGGTTCAGTTCAGAGGGAAATTACCTAATTATATCCACATCGTGATTACCATTTGACTTTGAATTTTTTAATAGAAATCCATAAAGGAGTTAGTTGCAATCTGCAATCCCACGAGCTTGGACTGTGCGTCTTAACCAACTGAGCCCCACAGAAACCACAATTGAAATGTTGTGTGGTGAAAAGACCTCCGCTGGCCCTGGGCTTATCTGCTGCTGCAGAAGACTGCAGTGAAGGACCTGGCCACGGACCTGGACATCACAGAAACTTAAAAAAAAAAAAAGCCTTTGAAAGACACATTTAAACCAATTTGGATCCATATTATCCTAATGCGTTTATGTTTCAACAGCTCACCTGTGATGGATGCAGTGGGGACCCCCAGGGGTATGACCTTGGAGCACCTCTGTCCAACCAGACGCTTCCACAAGGAAGCGGGTGTTGGTCCAGCAACAGAAGCTGGGGCAGGGACAGGCTCAGTCAAAGACTGTTGAATCAGGAGCCTCAGTTTGTGTGATTCCTCTGCCTGGCTCTCTCTCCCATTCATTTCGAAGAGGCCCCTGGTTCCACTCTCGTGGTCATGCTTCCAGACTTCAGCATAGACATACAGGAAGGGCTCTACAGGGACATTATCAAGAATGCCTCCGGAAATCAGATGCCATAGGCGGGCCACAGGTCTCGAAAAGTCCTCGATCAGCTGTGTCTGATTGCCGCTTTGGCAGCAGGATTCAAAAGTGTATGACAAGTAGCCCTGTGAGACTCTAGCCATGCAACAAACCATCGGTCTCAGGGTCTCTGGGCTCACACTGCATTCACTCTTAAACCCCCCGGGGATGCTGGACTGGGTTCTCATGATGTTGCTATGACAGGGCGTGCTCTCTCTGCCACCTCTGCCCTCATATCTAGAGACACCTCCCAGAGATCTTCATACTTCCACCCTTCTACACCAAGGACGCCAGTCAGCGTCACATTCAGAGATTGCGCCAAGCCGTCATGAATATCTTCTTCCCAGTCATTTGTGGTCTTCCACACGATGGGGTCCAGCACAGCCTTTGTAAAGAAACGGACCAGTGTGTTGCACAGTCGGGCCAGCTGGTCCCTCACTGCAGAGTCCACCAATACCTCGGCCAGATTTCTCCAATGCCTGCAAGACAAATGTGAAATATTACAATATTCCAACCATCAAATATCCCATGTAGTTCACGCTGATTGGCATTAATTGTGCTATTTCTATGGGAATCTATTGATAAAAGACAACTCCATGGGCAACAAGTGTCAATGTGGAAATTCTACCAAAAAAAAAACTATTTGTGTCAACAATGTAACAATATTCATAACAAAACAAATATTTCATTTAGCAAGCAATCTTACTGAGGGGTTAATTCCTTCAGGCATGTGAAGATCAAAGGTTTGATTGTCTCTGGCTCAACCTGTTGAATAGTCGGGGAAAAAAACTTACATACTAAATAGAATAGCCTACATATTTGGAAACGTAATTTTCATTAAAAAACACAGTGTAATAATTCAAAATAAATTGTTGTGCTGACAAACAGAATCCAACCATTTAAAACATTTAGCCAACAATACAGCCCTGCAGTAATTTAAGTCAAACTAATCGACATAATATACATTTTGAACAATGAGTGTCAGATTCTGACAAACTTGAATACTTTCATTCATAAACAAGGGCTTTGCCCCGCTGCACTGAAGCTAACGGTGCAGCGTTAAGTGTGAGTGGCTCCCGGTGTATCACTAGGCATAGGAATCTGTTTTCTGAGGGAAATAAACAGGAAGTCGCGCTGCTCACTGTTCTAGTGGCTGTAAACTAGATAGGACAATGTTGTGTGTGTAGTCAATGGTAGTCTCTTCTAAACACTGAACCAGCTAGAAATGTTGACTTCACACCACCAAGCCATGCCAGACAAAAAAATCTATTGAAAGAGACGGCAATTGCTTTTTCAGAGCATTGGCTTACGAAATCAGTGGAAGCAAGCATGCTCACGTCCAAGTTAGAAAAGCCATTTTTCGGTATGTTTCATATGACCCCTGATCTGTGCTGCTGTGTTGTGTGTGTGCACACATGCTTGCGCACACGTGTGTCAAAAAGAGTGTGTTAGCCATTAAGCCATTAAGTATGGGTAATATGTATACATTTTTAAACAAACAAGAGATGACAAGTTACATTTTTTTTAAAGTTTTTATTCATTTTTTGTATTCTTTTTAAAATTTATTATTTTTCGTTATTTGTAATATTTTTTGTTTATCTATTTAGTCATTTTTACACATGTACAACTACATTACAGTCTGACTTATTCTGTGGTCCCATTCTAGCCAGCAGATTGTTCCAGGGTCAAGCCGTGTCTGCTGCTCAGGAATCAATTGATTGACCTCGGACCAGGTCCCCCTTGGTGGCTTCGGACCAGGTCCCCCTTGGTGGCCTCGGACCAGGTCCCCCTTGGTGGCCTCGGACCAGGTCTCCCTTGGTGGCTTCTGACCAGGTCTCCCTTGGTGGCCTCGGACCAGGTCCCCCTTGGTGGCCTCGGACCAGGTCTCCCTTGGTGGCCTCTGACCAGGTCCCCCTTGGTGGCCTCGGACCAGGTCCCCCTTGGTGGCCTCGGACCAGGTCTCCCTTGGTGGCCTCGGACCAGGTCCCCCTTGGTGGCTTCGGACCAGGTCCCCCTTGGTGGCCTCGGACCAGGTCCCCCTTGGTGGCCTCGGACTAGGTCTCCCTTGGAAGATATGAACTTCCCAAACGACGGGGCTAAAAATATTGATTCCTGAGCAGCAGACACGGCTCGACCCTGGAACAATCCGCTGGCTATGGGACCACAAAAACAAATATTTCATTTAGCAAGCAATCTTACTGAGGGGTTAATTCCTTCAGGCATGTGAAGATCAAAGGTTTGATTGTCTCTGGCTTAACCTGTTGAATAGTCGGGGAAAAAAACGTACATACTAAATAGAATAGCCTACATATTTGGAAACGTAATTTTCATTAAAAAACACAGTGTAATAATTCAAAATAAATTGTTGTGCTGACAAACAGAATCCAACCATTTAAAACATTTAGCCAACAATACAGCCCTGCAGTAATTTAAGTCAAACTAATCGACATAATATACATTTTGAACAATGAGTGTCAGATTCTGACAAACTTGAATACTTTCATTCATAAACAAGGGCTTTGCCCCGCTGCACTGAAGCTAACGGTGCAGCGTTAAGTGTGAGTGGCTCCCGGTGTATCACTAGGCATAGGAATCTGTTTTCTGAGGGAAATAAACAGGATGTCGCGCTGCTCACTGTTCTAGTGGCTGTAAACTAGATAGGACAATGTTGTGTGTGTAGTCAATGGTAGTCTCTTCTAAACGCTGAACCAGCTAGAAATGTTGACTTCACACCACCAAGCCATGCCAGACAAAAAAATCTATTGAAAGAGACGGCAATTGCTTTTTCAGAGCATTGGCTTACGAAATCAGCGGAAGCAAGCATGCTCACGTCCAAGTTAGAAAAGCCATTTTTCGGTATGTTTCATATGACCCCTGATCTGTGCTGCTGTGTTGTGTGTGTGCACACATGCTTGCGCACACGTGTGTCAAAAAGAGTGTGTTAGCCATTAAGCCATTAAGTATGGGTAATATGTATACATTTTTAAACAAACAAGAGATGACAAGTTACATTTTTTTTAAGTTTTTATTAATTTTTTGTATTCTTTTTAAAATTTATTATTTTTCGTTATTTGTAATATTTTTTGTTTATCTATTTAGTCATTTTTACACATGTACAACTACATTACAGTCTGACTTATTCTGTGGTCCCATTCTAGCCAGCAGATTGTTCCAGGGTCAAGCCGTGTCTGCTGCTCAGGAATCAATTGATTGACCTCGGACCAGGTCCCCCTTGGTGGCTTCGGACCAGGTCCCCCTTGGTGGCCTCGGACCAGGTCTCCCTTGGTGGCTTCTGACCAGGTCTCCCTTGGTGGCCTCTGACCAGGTCTCCCTTGGTGGCCTCGGACCAGGTCCCCCATGGTGGCCTCGGACCAGGTCCCCCTTGGTGGCCTCGGACCAGGTCCCCCTTGGTGGCCTCGGACCAGGTCCCCCTTGGTGGCCTCGGACCAGGTCTCCCTTGGTGGCCTCGGACCAGTTCCCCCTTGGTGGCCCCTCGGACCAGGTCCCCCTTGGTGGCCTCGGACCAGGTCCCCCTTGGTGGCCTCTGACCAGGTCCCCCTTGGTGGCCTCGGACCAGGTCTCCCTTGGTGGCCTCGGACCAGGTCCCCCTTGGTGGCTTCTGACCAGGTCCCCCTTGGTGGCCTCGGACCAGGTCTCCCTTGGTGGCCTCGGACCAGGTCCCCCTTGGTGGCTTCGGACCAGGTCCCCCTTGGTGGCCTCGGACCAGGTCTCCCTTGGAAGATTTGAACTTCCCAAACGACGGGGCTAAAAATATTGATTCCTGAGCAGCAGACACGGCTCGACCCTGGAACAATCCGCTGGCTATGGGACCACAGACAAATTCAGACTGCAATGTAGTTGTCTACATGTAAAAAGAACTCACTAAATACAAAAAATAATACAAATAACAAAATTAAAAAGAATACACAAAAATGAACATAAAAGGGACCTGAGCTGATCAGAAGGTCAGCTCAGGGGTGAAGGTCGCTGGTTGCCGGGCCGACGTGGGCGTCAGACAGTCCAAGAGACGCTCCTCTGTGACCTCGGTGGTAGACCGGGGTCCGTCTCAGGGAACCGTCCAAAGGCCTCCCACCTGGACCCGGCCCCGCTTGGTTGGGGGTGAAGGAAGAGAAGGGGGGGGAGTCTAACATACAAACAAACGCATCATGTTAGACACGCCGGTCATCCCTTGGTTCAGGCTCTTATGAAAGGGGGGGAAGAAAGAGCCAGAACCACCTGCACACCCAGAACAAACAGTGGCTTTTAGTCATGAGTTGATGTGAAGTCTCTAAGCCATTTCAACATGCGGCTGATGCTGGTGTGCTGCCTTACAATGATTGGAAGGGATGACCGGGACGGAGGCCAGGGCCTACCAGGGGCGCCGGTGGTTGATCCTTGGTAGGATGACCCGGCCTCGCTGGTAGGGAACCTGCTGCTTGTTCCCAGCCCTCTTCTTCCTTTCTGCAGCCGCCACAGCCCGTGTGAGGAGGGACATGCCAGAATGTGCCTCTGTGATCCAGGCATCCTGGCTGTCGACCTTCTCTTCCACCGCCAACTTGGGCAGCTTAACCCCACGATGACGGAGAGGGTTAGGCTGGCCCTCTGTTGGCTGGAGAACGGTCCTCCTATTGGTGGACGTGGCTGGGCGAGCCGACTCAGGCAGTCTAACCCCGCGATGATGGCGAGGGTTCGACTCCGGTGGACTGGCCGCAGTAGGGGGGCGAGGGGGGATTCTTGAGATGGTCTCCGTGATGTAGGGCTCCCCGTGTCCTTCCATTTTCAAGGAGGCAGGATCCAGGGGAGTCCTCAAAGAGAGCATTCGCTTCCCGCTCATTGTCGCTGTTGTTGAGTGTCTCTAATAAAACATATGGATGGCGTCTTTACATTATGGATTTGAGTCAAATAACCTTAAAAATTCAACTAAGTATGTCCTTAATTATGCAGTATTCGTTTCTCAATCAAGGAATAAAGTGTTGGAGTAACTACATATTACACCCATAGGGGCGCAGTAGAGGACTATTAATACGTATTTCACGTGACATGTGAATGAAACGGCAGTTCGTTGCCGTCACGTGCCTCATTACTTTACAACATAACATGTATCAGAGGTGGATACAAACTCGGAAGAAGTCACGGTTGCTCACAGAAAACCAAGAATTGACCTCCGTGAGTACAATGCGTGAAGAACCGTGTCAATTCCTAAACGTTGGAAGCTATTAGGTAGTAACAGTGACCTAGCTGATGGCTAGTAACTAACTTAGCTGACAAATAGCGGCACACCGACTTGAACCTCGGCCACCAGCATTTTTTTTTTTTTTTCAAATATCACCGCCATAAAATATGACTATGACAAATGTACGCGGTGTTTATTGATGCGGTATTACATATTACTACTACTACTGGTGTTAACCACTGTTATTGGTTATCAAACGATGATTTTCACGAAATCGATTCGCTGTGTGGACTTGAGTTACACTTACAGACATAATCGTGAATAGTTTTTAGAAGTTATGATGATGTTCAGAAATGTAACTATTGAATTCAATGAATTGTTATCTTTTGCTGGTGCGCCTTCATATGAGCGAGCGAGGTGAGAAAGGCTTGTCGGGCCTAGACGGGACCCGACTGTATCCAACGCGGCCTCGGACAAATAGGTAGCGCGATTTGAAATGTTTAATTTGCCCGCGCGTTAACGCGGGTGACGTTAATGTTGCGCTCATCTGTTTGGTGACATTGCCAAATGCCTTGCAGTTGCTTCATTTAATAAAGGCGGGCTTTCATAAACACAGACGTAACTGTGTCGGGTTCGGTTACTGTTCTGTCGGACGCGGGCCGGGCTCGGACAAAATTTCTAAATTCCGGCCCGATCGACCCTCTAGTCGGGCCCGAGGGACGCGACGCGGTGAAGGAGAACACCATTTTCTAACTTAAATTGAGCTGAATAATACGTATTTTTACATGTCAATAATTATTGACACGTTACCCTTTTCCATTGACGCATTAACCTGTTATAACTTGTAATATCTGACAAAAGCTAGAGCCGATATATTTTTCTAACAACGGTTGATGACTTACCTCAACCTGGCGAACAATGCAAATGACAAGTTTTAAACTTTAGAATCTTAATTTATTCCATTCCACCCGTCACTGGGGGGGCACTATGACGTCACTGGGTGCATTATGACGTCGAGTAAATGAATGCGTCCGCGTGCATGCATATAGGGCCTACTTGAATATGTTATCATAAATGGTAATTACCATTACCAATATTGCCCAACATTAGTAAAACGCTGTGTAAAGGCGGCGCAGGGTGTGAGACTTGACGAGGCCAAGAGACGCGACGCCCCTTTTCAATTGAGCTGTATGTATTACATTTAGCTCAATTTAGCTTTTACATTTAATCAAATTTATAATTAAAATGTTTTCCTTAGACCATTGAGGCATTTATATTATCATTGACCGTCTCTAAGACCAGTTCATGTCTTACCTCTACTTGGCGTCAACTGCAAATGAGTTTGGAACAGAGAAAGCGTATGCTATAAATGCTTTTGTGTGTGTGTGTGTGTGTGTGTGTGCGTGCATATACCTGTATGTCTATGTCGTATTATCATGAAGCATTATCAATAAACATAGTACTTGGTATAGATGTGATTTAGTTTTTACGGTCATATGAAGCAACAATACTAAACATTTGAAGAAAGATAACTCGCTCAAAAAATATGATATGTGCTCTGATACGTGCATACGTGAGTTGCAACGGCTTCCACCTTCATGTACATGGTAATATATCTACAGTGGAAGCACTTTCCTGGAAGCAATCTATCTCATCCAGAAATACACTCAAGCCTAGTCTAAGCCAAGTCTAACCCAAGTCTAAGTTCTCTAAAACCAATTTGGCAGCTGGAAGGTTCCCCAGCTTTCCTCCGTGTGATATTTGGTAAAGCGCTGAGCCTGGCGTGAGCTTTTTGACCTAACTTTGGACAATGCAAGGTGCTGGAGGAGGAGGATGGCCGCTGCCTGCGGCTGTCACGCCAGACTGGCTTCAACCGGTTGTGCTGCATGCGCTGCTGCTCGCCGTTCAACTTCCTGCTCAACCCGCGGCGCCGCTGCAGCGAGTGCCTGCTCACCGTGTGCCACACCTGCTGCGCGTACCGCAAGCCCGAGTGCACCTGGCTCTGCTCCACCTGTCAGAAGAGGAGGTACGTGCTGCACTGGGGATGGACAGAGGAAGAGTTTGTGTGTGTGTGTGTCTGTGCGTGTTTGTGTTCTTTTTGTGTGCATGTGTATGTGTGGGTTTTGTTCGTGTGTGTGTGTCTGTTTTGCCCGTCCTCACCATATATATATATATATACTGTATATACCAGGGACGGACGTGTATAGGAGCGATTTGGGCGACGCACTACTGGGAGAAAGGATTTTTTTTCAAACCAATTCCAAAGATCCTTAAATATTCCTTTCTTAACCATCTCTGCCAATTCTGCCACAGCAAAAGTAGTTATCAGTGTGCCAGACATATTATCTGTTATTGTCCAATCAGAACCGTCAGATGCAAGTCATGTTTCAAATAGTCCCGCCTCTCTGGGCGATATCAGCACCCTGGATTTGAGGCATGCTGCCTGAATCCGTTTGTGCTAAAGATAGCATACTCACATTTCAGGCAGGATCATGGTCCCCTTCAAGCCAGCACGCATGAGTATGTTCATGGTTTATTTTTACTTTACCAATCTTTTTACACTAAGTCCTATGAACCAACAGTTATAGGCGACAGGAGATGTGTTGCACACACAATAAACATGCATAAGAAACAGGCTTAAAGTGACGTTTCCCACCTACTTACAGAGAGTTTTAAACTTAAGAATCTTGTCTACTTATCCCTAGGCAATACCGGTACACTGCATACAAGCAGGCTATATGCTGGGCTTATGGAGTTCTTGGCAGGAGTATAAGGAAGCCTCTACCCTCCTGTGTGGTTTCAACCATCAGACAACAATTCTAAAGTGGTGACCAGACCTATCAGGGCTTTCAATGGCCTCGTTTGGATGAAAATGAATAAAAAGAATTGTTATGCTTATTCTGTTGTGATCACTCAATTGCCCTTAAAAAGTTAGTACACAGTACAAAGAACACGTGAATTTCGATTAAAAAAAAACAAACAGTTTATTGGCATTGCTTGTAATGGGCACTGAACATTTAAACATTTACTGAACAAGGACAAAGATTACTGAACAAAGACACAGGGTGGAAGTAAACAAATCTATATAAAAGATGGTTAGGCACAAAACATACAAGGAACACTGATGAAGGGCTCGAAACCTTTCCACCTTGTTTCTTTGGCCTGTATAGTTTTCTGGCTCTTTTAATACACTTTGGAACTTTGCAGTCCCTGTGTGCCATCTCTTTTAATTCTACTTAGGCACAGAACATCAACATAAAATAATTGTGCAATACAGTGGTCTTACCTGAGGGTCAGCTGATGGTTCTCTCTCTCTCACACACAAACACACATACTATTTCATGCATGCATACATGCAGTGATACATGCAAAAGCAGACACACAGTGAGCCCAGACAACACCGCACACAGAGGTTGACAAGGCACAGGTAAAATGATTAGTAAATTATTTTGAATTACATACAAGAAATGTCATGCAAATAACAACAACAAAAAACAAAACCCAAGCACACAGACAGAGAAGCCATGCAGCATGCAGGACCCCTTGAATGGGGAACAGTGATAAGACAAGGACAGAGAAGGCACAACAGCAGCAGTCCCACCACCACCCACAATTATTACCACTTACAAAGACGAAAAAAGTAATGATTTTTTGCAAAGTAAAAAACAAAGCAATAAACAGCACACAAAGAAAAAACTAAACATGCAGCATGCAGGAAACCACCACCAAATGAGATGACAGGGACAGAAGGAAAGAAGATAACTACAACAACATCAAAATGAGGGGGGGGATGTGTCATTCACTACCAAAGCTACAGTACACATAAAAAATGAGAATTCAAAATGGTCTATGTGTGGGGTCAAACGTGTAAGGTGGCTTCTAATCAAACAACTCCTCAACCTCCTCATGCATCGGCTCTTCGGGCACCCACGATAAGTCATTGATGACACAGGCATCATCATCATCATCAATAACTACTGCCACTTTTCCTGTTTTTCAATAATGCACTCTGCACCTTAATATGCATTTCAACCTGCACCTTAATCGCTCATTTGCACTTCAGGTTAGAACGCCAACTGCATTTCGTTGTCCCTGTACTTTTACTCTGCACAATTACAATAAAGTTGAATCTAATCTAATCTAATCATCATCTTCATCTGTCTTTTCAGGACTAGTGAGGGGAGTGGAGGTTTGTGGGCCAAATGACATCTTTGTGCCCACGCTGACCATCTTGGGCTTCAGGTTAACCTGCACAGCTGTGGCAGAGGCAGTAAACATACCCAAACATATGACAATCATGGCAAATCTAAGTGGCTATGTTTTGGTGTAGGCTATGTATTAATTTCATCAATGTGTATGGAAATGTCCTGCTGGCATAGATTCTGGCAACGTTTTAGACAATATCTACCCCTTAAAATATAGCCGATACGTATCAATTATAATCAACGTGTGAGCATCCAACGACTCCGGGCCCGCTGCGTCGTGGGTCCGGAACGGCTCCGTCATCCGCCAGCCCTCGCAAACGATACGCAGAGCTTCTATTTTTGACGGACGCCGGAGCACGGCGCATCAAATTCGACTCGTTCGAGCAGGAAGTCGTGCACAGATACAAAATAAAACATCCGACTTATTTTCAAAATAAAATACCTCTGGTTCTCAGCGGATCATATTTCACCAATTGAATACGTCATAAAGGGCAGGGACAGACCTGAAGTCAACAGGTCAGGTTCGAGGCGGCTTTTCACCTCGACATCATGGATGAAGAGTGTCTAATTATGGGTGTTCAAAATCACCCAGTGATTTTTGACCAGTCAAATCCTTTTTACAAGGATAATGTTAAAAAAGTCGATCTTCTACTCCTGACTATGGAATGGACTCAAAAACATTGTAAATGCTTTGTGGTTCTCGTCCGGTTATATCGCGTGATTATGCGTCAATTCGCGAGATCTCGTGCACCCTCGGACATCTGTCACAACAGGCGGACCCGCAACGGAGCGGAGCACGGACGGAACCAGTGTGTGTTGATGGAGTTGGAGTACGCAGCCGTTCCGTAGCGGAGCGGATCTGCAGCCGTTCCGCATCCAGTGGATTATCGGCGTCAGGAGTAGGCCTACTCTTAAGCACATTTCAGTGCTGACATGTTGGCATGGTTGTGTTGTCTTCTTCTGTTAAGTTCAATAAAATACATTACAGTGAAATTTCATATTTGTCATATTTATGTATTTATTAATTTCATTTTTTTTCTTTTTTCAGTTTAATTAAATTAAGTTAATCAACTGGCTACACAATATATACAATTTCAATAAACAGCAGAAGAGCTAGTAACAGTTAAGAGAGGATTTCATCTTATTGCTGGTCTCCCTAACACCATTGGCACAATAGACTGCACCCACATGTGCATCAAGGAACCCTAGTCTCCAGACTCCTCAACCTCAAGCAATATCTCTCAACAAATGTACAACTCATTGGAGTCTCAAACAACCCCCTGCTGAACGTAGTCTCCCGGTTCCCAGGAGGAGCACACGACTCCTATGTTTTTCAAAACAGCTCCGTGGGAACACGCCTTGAACAAGCAGCAGCTGATGACGCATGGCTCATTGGCATGTATCTTTTAATTACAATTTCCCACAAAAGTGTATTTTTATTGATTTTTATCTTGATTTTTTTTTTTTAGGGGATCGAGGACTTGCCCTGGCCCCCTGGTTGATGACACCACTGACAAACCCTCAGGCTCCTCGGGAGGTGTCATATAATCAGATGCATGCACGCACCTGCTCCACCATCGAACGTGCCATCGGCAGTTTAAAGGGACGCTGGATGTGTTTGGACACAGCAGGTGGCAAATTGCTGTGCAAACCGGAGAAGGTAAGACAACAGATGATTTATTTCATTAGCCTATTATAAGAACCACCTACACTAGGGTCAGGTATATTCACAACACCTTGCATCTTAATTTATGACTTCCTCACCATTACAGGTCTGTAGGATAATCATGGCCTGCTGTTTCCTGCACGACATCGCTATGGTGTGCCACTTCCCCCTTAGCCACTACACAATGAGGATGTGCATCTGATGCAATCAGACTGGAGACCAGGGATCAGACTGCAGGCGCGCTGTTCATGTTCGAGAAGAGTAAATTGCCCGTTTGTGAATAAAGTTGCAATATTACAAGTTTAATCAAACAGTCTACTGTAATTCACTTCAAAAATGAGGACAGACCAGTTTCAGTGCACATCTTTATTTTCTTTTGAAATTCTCATTAATTTCTTTGTGTTTGTGATATGGTTCCCAGTGTTGAAGCCATCTTCTCCAGCGTCTCCGCTATCCGTTCCTGATTGTGTAGTAGTCTACTGCATCCGAGATAAGGCGTGGTCGTGGAGAGGCAGGGGCCCGAGTTTGTGTGGATGTGCTGCTGCAGGAGGGCTCTGTCCGTTCTGGTTCTGTTGTAAGTTGGCTCTGCTGGACTTCATCTGTGATTAAAAAAACAAACAAATAAATAAATAATAATAATACATTTTATTTAAAAGGGCCTTTCAGGTCACTCAAGGACACTGTACAGACAATAAATTAAAATCACATAATGAAATATACAAATCACATGTTAAAAGGACGATGGTAGAAAAGATCAACATAATAAGATAAAATAAATATAAATAGGGCAAAGTATAAGAGGAAGCAAGACGGTTAGAGGGAGTAGGCAGTCCGGAGGAGGTGGGTTTTGAGGCGTGATTTGAAAAGGGGGAGAGAGAAATGAAATGAATAAATAAATAAATGAAATCAAGCCAAGGTTGTAACCCCTCAGTCCAATACGAAAGACTAGCTTACACACTATGGTAAACTCCTGCCTTGCAGCGCACACGTTTTAAAAATATACATAAAAACAGTATTATTCCAGAAAATAAATAAATCACGTTCTGATTCCTCTGGAGTAGCAGCAGCACAGGGAGGGGGTGAGAGCGTTGCATCAGGGCCCAGGTCAGTGTCCAGAGACTCACTTGATGGTACTCCTAACAACGAAGGTGGGAAAATTTAATCATCAACAAGTTACATTATAGTGATTTAGATTTTTCCCATATAGCCTAACTGAGAGGGCAGTCTACCCGATGATGGCCCGGATGCGCTGGCCCAACTCAGACATGGGTGTCGTGTCTGCTGTCCCACCTCCAGTCAGTTATGACACTCCCGACAGAATTTTGGAACCATTTGGTTCCAAAATTGGTGGAACCATTTCTTTTTTACCTCCTCTATTGTGCACCCCTCTCCCGACACTGCATCCACTGCACCTGTAACTGCCTCCCAGGCCTCCTTTTCGTTTGTGTTAGTGCAACGTGCACTAAGGCTGCTAAATATAATTTTCTGCCTCCGAGTGATCTCCTGCAGCAGAAGTTCTAAACTGCTAAAGTTTTTTTTTTTCTTTTTACCTGTGCTCCAACAGATTTACCCTTTGCTTTAGGCATTCTGTTGCTGTTTCCTCTGTGTGGCGTCTACACACGGCCCTGCAGTCCCTTTTATGGGCGGTTACCTATGCTAATCCTATGTTAATTAGACTCACCTGGCGCGCTCCATTTACGACGAGATGGCATTAATCAATCTAAGAACACTGCTGCGAACAGTTCAGCGGCTTAAGAACACGTTGATGAATCTGACATGGGGTCTTCTTAGAAATCTTCTTAAGAAGATATCGGTGAATGAGGCCCATTGTGTCCCAGCATCAGAAGTGGAGGAGGGCTGCTCCCCAGTATCGACATTCTCCACAGTTACACTGTCCTTGGTCTCCTGCTGTGAGGCGTCTGTCAACATTTTGCGAAAACAAATTTAATAAGTCAGCGAAATGCAAGGGTGTGGTGTAGCGGTGAAAGAGGTAAGAGGTGGGTAAACTGAATACTTAGATCAGTGATTCACAACCAGGGGTACGCGAGCACATTGCAGGGGGTACATGGAAACATTTAATCATTTATTTTCAACTTGGAAGTACTGAGAATATTTACTTATCATCTTTGAAATTGCAAGACGATAAGTAAATATTCCTGGTCATTCCATAAGTCCATCAATAAAATGAGACGTGTGTGCTACAACTAGTTTCCCAGTGGAAACAATAACCTATGGCACACACTCATGGTTAGAAAAAAGGTTGGAAACCACTGATTTAGATTACAGTACAGTGGATATGCGATACTAGTGTTTTTTTTTTAAGACAAAAGACATTCAGAACATATTTGATAATATTGAAGGTTACTGTTAAATGTTTACAGCAATACTAGTGTTAATAAATGGCCAGAGTGCATGTGGTGCATAAACTCTATGAGGAAGTGCATTTGCTGTATTGGGAAATAGCTAAACTCTATTGAGAAAACTCCGTTTCTGACATTTCAGAGGTGGGTCAACTGCATTTACTTGCGTTTAGCCTCCACTACAGCCCTGGCGACACGGTCACGGTCAAATATATGTGAAAGAGAACCGTAGTAGTCTAACACAGAACGCAAACACATTGTGAAAGTCGCTTGATGATCACCACCACTGATACGTGGCGCTTTCATGACGATATCGACCTGTTTTGTTTTGGCTCATATTCGTGAATCACGAAATATGCTCCTCTAACTGATCATGCAGCTTGTAGTGGAGGCTGTGTCAAAGGTAACACAGTATGCAAAATACACTCAGGGCTAGCCAACGCGCAGCTTGTAACATTAGCATGATGCTTACCGTGGCAATCTCTCGCTTGAGAACTCACTGGAGTTCTTGCACCTGTCTATCTGTCTGTCTGTCTGTCTGTCTCAATAGCGTCAAGGTGGGCTTTCGTCTGGCGTCCCCCATGCAATGCATTGTGGGAGAAATAAGAATAATCGCTAATCTGTTGCTAACCGCTAAAATATCAATATAAATTTCCTTTTTGTGACAACATCAAATACAATAATATAATATATAATAACTATAACAATGTTTATTAACAACTAGAAAATTGCCAGAAAAGACAAAAAAGAACCTGCACCATGTAATGGGCTTTAAAGAACACGGCACTACCCACTGACCTATGCCGTCCAATTTAGCGGAGTCAAACGTTACAATGGAAAGCTAGGCTCAATGTTAACTCTATGAGAGTTGTTTGCATATTTAATCGCAAATATCTCAAAAAGTTTAAAGTTTACAAGGAAAAATGCATAGCACAGCTATACGGAAGTACACCTTTGCAATACAGTTTGAATGAAATCTCGAGATTCAGTTGTTTAGCCTCCATAAATTGCAGATATTGGGTGTGAAGAAGAATACTATGACGAAAAGCGATATCTCGATTGTCAAGTTTTATTTATATAGCCCATTTCATACAGGGAACGGTAACACAATGTGCATGTTTTCATGGTCATGAAAAAATCACATGAATTAAAATAGTTACAATGTCATAAATACATCACATAGATTAAAATGGTTAAAATAATCTAAAAAATAATGCAAGATTATGCATTCCAATGATAACAAGACCCACTACGTTATTAAAGTTGTAACTTCTCATCACAAAAGGTCAGTAAAGGGACTACATTGTCCAACATAATAAACCAGCCGTTGGAAGTCATTAGTCACAGGTAAATGTAAATATTTCACATGTAAAAGCAAATATTCACGTGTCCACAATATATTTCAACAAATCTGAAGTTATGGCCAAGTCGTATACCTCATATCTACTTAAACAGCTAAATCAACTAATTTAGCTTGAATACTTCACCCAATACAACATGGAACATCCAACAGGAAATCTATTTTGGAATATTTACAGTGAAACGTAATCAAAGTTATGTTTAACCATGGTAATACAAATTCAAGCATCACTCATTCGTACGCAACTCGGCAACGATAACGCACGAATAGAGAGAGCGAGAGAGAGAGAGAAAAGAGAGACAAAGCAAAACAAGAAGAACAAACAAACGAAAAAGATATGTTCAACTATCGTATTTATAACCGACATTTCCATCTGAATACGGGTTTAAATACGAACACGGTGAGGATAATGCTTTTCCACTTTATTAATTTAAAAAACGCAATTTCTGACGTGTTTCTTTTTGAGGTTGCGCGCGAGCACACTAGCCTCGCGACGCCACACCATCTGGGCCTCACGAGATCACGTCCCGTTTCTCTGCATATCATTGCGAAACGCAAAATGCATTATCGGTATAATGCTCTCACACATATTATCACATAATCAAGTTTTTGATTAGGCATAAGTGAGTTAATTTTTGAATAATTAAGTCATGTGCATAATGTATACCAACAAAAAAAATCAATAATTGTTTGAAGACTACACAGAGCGAGCGATGTGATGTCGTCATCCGCCCGGCGGAGACCGACCCTCCCGTCACTCACCCTACTACACCGACAGCCCCGGAATCTGCATCTGCTCAGGTAGGCCTATATGCAGCTCACATGAAATGAGCCGTGTGTTAACCCATTTATCTAACTTGAAAAGGTAGACTGAAAACAATGTTTTGTCGCAGACGTGTCAAACTACTGACTTCCTGAGCGATGTTAGTGCCCGTTGGAGTGACAACACCGTCTGTGAGCTGGTGAGAAAATAAAGAGGAATGAAAACAAATGGACCCTTTAGTTCTTACTGCGGTCCTCGGTGTCTTATTAACGTCATGTCCCGCCCCCATCAGAAGAAACTGCTGAAACGGTTTCTGGTGCTCCAGACCCGTGGTAACCAGGGGTGCGTACCAGAGACCACCACCCTGGAAGACTTCAGTACCTGGCTCATGTCTCGCGACTGTCAGAAGCCCCAGCTGTGAGTTCACTTTCAAACTTCCCTCTGTCATGCCCATCATTGAAGCTATTGATAGAGGCTATAATAGTGTGTAAGGCAGGATATATTTAGTATTCTGTGTTTCAATTGAAGGTTGGCTACAGCAGGGATGACTGGTGACACTAACCACTTGGTAAGTCAGGGGAGGCAACAGAAAGCTA
Source organism: Urophycis tenuis (assembly GCA_036785325.1). NCBI lineage: Eukaryota > Metazoa > Chordata > Actinopteri > Gadiformes > Phycidae > Urophycis > Urophycis tenuis. The sequence goes on along the minus strand of JAXIVH010000040.1, from coordinate 3,111,877 downwards.
GGACAGTAAAGTACAATCTATACACATGTATTAGTCAACTTAACTCATGTGTTTTCACCTTGATGTGTAATTACTACATCCCCAGGCACTTTCCTTACCATGATTTATATTATTTTGTGTTGAACTTGTTTTATGTTTTAACTTGTTCAGAAGTGGTGTGTGTACACCAACGTCATGCAGCGAATACTGGAGTTCCAGGCATCTAGTGAGGCTGCACTGGACCTCGATCAGGTCCCTGACTCCACAGACTCTGTGGACCGCTCCTTTCTGTGAGTGACCCTGAAACCTAAGGCCTACCTGATCTCAAAGTCTTTATTTAGGAAGCTGCTATATTATTCCATTCATTTTACTTGAGCCAGTTCTAGACACAGTAAAAAAAAACCTGCATTTGTAATTATTAAGTATTAGCACAAACATAAATAATTTGGGTGGGTGGCATTAGCTCAGTGGGTAGAGCAGGTCGTCCACTAACCGGAGGGTTGGCAGTTCGGTCCCCACCTCCAACTGTCCACATGTCGAACCCCGCAAATGTATGACAAATGTGCTGCTTGTAAGTCGCTTTGGACAAAAGCGTCTGCTAAATGCTAAATAATTTGTCACATCTTTTGTGTCATTTCAGTTGTGATGAGGTCTACACTGAGGTGAGGCGAGGTCTGAGGATGGTGTCTCCCTCAGTGACCTTTGGACCCGCAGCCACCTTGCACAGTCCGGCTGAAGTGCTGGCAGACTTGGCACCCAGGCTGCTGCTGAGCCTGCTGGCCCAGCAAGGAATAGCCCTCCCGGAGGAACAGCAAGGATGGGTGGCCTTCACTGATGTGGTCCTCAGCATTGTACAGAGAGTCCTGGACAACCTGGCCTCTGCCCTCGAAACCCTGGACCTCAAAGTCCACTACTCCCCTCCTACAGGGATCCGTATGGCCGGCTCCATCCAGAAGCTGATGGGGAAGCTCCAGGGCTCTGAGGACCTCAGTCTGACCAGCAGGATGGTGGATGCTGTGACCATCAAGGTATAGAGGTTGTTCCAGGAACACCAGAATTGCATCCTCACTGAGGCGGTCTTAAACTGGGTGTCCGAGGCCAAGGACACTGTGCAGAAGAAGAGGATCTTTCCACCAGTAACAAGCACCCAACAGCTGACTCTTCACTCTGAAGACCTCAGGACTCTAGTGGGCTTGGTGGTGGTCCAGATCTTCGATGGGCACCTTGAGGCTCAGTTTGACCTGACTAACTGGCCCATCTTCGACGAGGTTGAGAACCTGCTCTATCTCTACAACATCAGAACCTCAAAGAAGATAGAAATGGTCAACTGGAAGCTCAGCGCAGAGGAGATATTAAGGATGGCAACGGAGCTCCACAACACGCTCCACAGCACCTTTGGCTCCAAGCTCAACCTGAAGATGGCCGTAAAGCACAGGGTCAAGGTGCTGACCCGGTCCATGTGCTACAGAGTGGTGGACACGATCCTGCAGTTGCTGGATCATCACCTTGCTGAGAGCATGGCTGAGGAGAGCAGTGTGCTGGATCGTCACCCTGCTGAGAGCATGGCTGAGGAGTGCAGTGTGCTGGATCGTCACCTTGCTGAGAGCATGGCTGAGGAGAGCAGTGTGCAGGATCGTCACCCTACTGAGAGCATAGCTGAGGAGAGCAGTGTGCAGGATCGTCACCCTGCTGAGAGCTCAAGAGAGCAGTGTGCAGGATCGTCACCCTACTGAGAGCATGGCTGAGGAGAGCAGTGTGCTGGATCGTCACCTTGCTGAGAGCATGGCTGATGAGAACAGTGTACAGGTACTTTCACCACAGGATGAGACTGTGTCCTGTTCTATTATTATTGTGGTTAGTTAGAGTGAAATCCACGGTGGAGGGTCTTTTTAGTCAAATCAAACGTGATTGTATTTCTTATCTGTTATCAGCTGCAGCCTGTCATCAACGCACCCGCGGTGGTGGAAACCTCAACCTCACCTGGCTGTTTCTCCGCTCTCTGGAAGGTCCTGACATCCTGCTTCACCAAGAAGCAGGTACGGAGCACTGCTTTGTTTCATGTCAAAGTTTGAACCAAACCAACCGAGAACTATATCTAAATATGAAGCATGATCGTTTTGTTCAATTGCCACGTGAGTCTGGTTTTTAAGAAAGATATCATCCCACAGGTGGACGTCAGCACTGAGCCCAGGTGTGACTGGAGCTGAAGACAGCGGGAGATGGAGACAGGGAGACTAGGAGAGAGGGAGACAGACAGATGGGGAGGAACACAGATAGGCAGAGAGAGACGGAGACCAGGAAGCCAGCCTGGTGCAGAGCTCCACCAAGAGGCCAGGCTGTTGTACATAGTTGTATATAATAGTCATAGATAACCTTAATAGCAAAGTTTTGGGAATGTTTATAAATAAGTTAAGTACATCATAGTTTAAGTAAGTGTGTGCATTTTTCTTCTGTTAAATAAGTTAGTATTAGTATATGTAAGTTAATATAAGTTCTTATATTTTAAGTAAGTTATTTTTTCATCTTCAAAAAAGCCCCAAAAGTTCATTTTCTGAATTGTTAAATTTTTAGTTTGTATATATCTATAATATAACAACATATTAACGTAGCATGATGAATTATTGTACAGTTCTATATGTAAGTAAGCTTTGTTAACAGTGAACTGGCCAGTTCTGTGTTGTGTTTCTATGTTTTTACAGGTTGGCTGATCCTCATTTTACTGAAGAGGAGATGATGGCTGGAGCTGAAGACAGCGGGAGACGGAAGATGGAGACAAAGGGAGACGACAGCGGGAGACAGAGCTGGACGAAGAAGACAGATCCAGAAGAAGACCGACAGATGAAAGACATGGAGAGATGAAGAAGACAGAGGAACACAGAGATGAAGAGAGGGCCTTTCCAGCTTTATTGGCCATTCTCAGTCATTTTTAGACATGGGAACGAGATTTGTTCTCTCCATTTAACCCATCCTATGGTACATAGGAGCGGGGGGCAGCTATTTATAGCGCCCGGGCAACAGTGGGGTTCAGTGTCTTCCTCAAGGACACTTCAACATTTGGAGGTGGGGATCGAACCGCCAACCCTCCGATTATTGGACAACCCCCTCTATCCACTAAGCTACTTTTGCCCCGATGAGATGAAGACAGAGAGACAAAGACAAAGACAGATGAATAAGACAGAGATGAAAGGAAAAAGGTTCCTCTACAAGGTACATATTCTAAACACTTCAAGTTTGCCCACTTTAATGTACCGTTATGACAGTGACCTGACTCAGTTCCTTCTCTCCCTCTATCAGTCTCAGAAGAGGGGGAGCACTATGGACAGAGAGGAGTGGAGGGCCATGGACCTCCAAAGAGAACCAGGAAGGACCACAGCTGTACCCCACCACATGATGCTGCTGCTGCTTCAGACAGATCACACATCACCTGCCCTGAACACCACGTCTCACTCATTCACTCTCCTGTGTCAAATAAAATCTCACATTTTGGCACATATTTCCAATTGATTGGTGAATATTTTTTGCGAACGTTTTAACTGCACATGCATAGTTTACACATCACCTTAACCTTAACTAAAGAACCAATTATTTAAGGCAAAGCCCTTGGTGAGGGGCGCTACCGTTGGCGTTGATAGCAGATGCCATCTGCTCAGGGATCTCACTCAGCAAGCAGCAACAGCCAGCTAGGCATTCAATCACCTTTGTTAAATCTGGTGAGAAGCCTCAACACCGCCCAGGCCAAACAGGGGGGCTCCTGACAACAGCTAGGGACTGGCAGCTGAAGGTGGACTTGGGGAAACAGCTTAAATTCCCAGAGACCATTGCAGTGACCACACTTAGGCCGGACTTGGTTCTCATGTCAGAATCAACAAGGCAGGTGATACTGCTGGAGTAGACCGTGCCCTGGGAAGACCGGATGGAGGAGGCATTTGAGAGGAAGAGGGCCAAGTATGAGGAGCTGGCAGACGAATGCCGGCGCAACGGATGGAAGACTCGGTGCAGCCCCATTGAGGTTGGATGCCGAGGTTTCGCAGGCCAGTCACTCTGCAGGGCCCTCAAATTGTTGGGAATAAGGGGACTGCACAGCAAGAAAGCCATCAAAAACACCACTGATGCTGCTGAGAAGGCATCAAGATGGCTGTGGATCATGAGGGATGATCCGTGGGCCACACAAGCTACCTAGACACAAGCCGGGGTCTGATCACCCCCGGCTGGGTCGCCTGGGCGAGGGTGTCTGATGTTGAGAGACCCAAAACACCAGGTTACATCACTGATGATGTGTCTAGGTTGCACCAGAGGGTGTATATTAAACCAATTGCTCTGAGTTTGAAAGTGATTCAAATCTAAATCAAAACCTGGCACAATATTTGGGGAATATGTTTATCAGTCACCTAAAGCATTACAAATATGTAACAGTTTGTCAGTTTACAAAAAGCTAGGTTAGAAAAATATACCTTTCGGGTGTAGGTGAACCCCTCCTTCCTACCCTACTACTAGTTGTCGAACGCAGGCTCTACCCACTGAGCTAAGCTGCCCGGTTAACTATTGTACGCAATTAGCGGAATCAAACGTAATAATGGAGAGCTAGGCTTAACGTTATCTCAATGGGAGTTTTTTTTGCACTTTTACTCGCAAATATCTCAAAAAATATAACGTAAAAATAAAAATGACAAATATATAGCACAGCCATAATTAATTAGACCTTTGTAATACAGTTTGGGGTTAAGTCGTTTAGCCTAATTAATGGTTGATTGTGCATTCCTATGCAAAATAAAAAATATCTTACAGTGCAGTGCGGACTGAGGCGAAGTGCTGTTCCTTTTGCCATGCGCCTTTATCAGCGTAATTACGGCAGACTTTTTGTATAAGATTTACCGGGTATAACCTCACGAAGATGGCTTGAAAAGTGGCCGTATTTCAACTAAAATTGACAATCAATGAAATGCAGCCATTTGTAACGCTCGGTATCCGTACATTGTGTTTATTTATTAGGACTAGATTAACACGTTATTTTTATATTTAATTCTGGAAGAGATCTATTCATATGATATCATCACATCAGGTGTGAACATCTGAATGATCAAAGAGCTTTGTCTATATATTAGTACGGCATGAACAAAAAGTAACATTGCGCTCTCAGCCATAGCTAAGCAAACAGTGTGTGTGTGTGTGTGTGTGTGTGTGTGTGTGTGTGTGTGTGTGTGTGTGTGTGTGTGTGTGTGTGTGTGTGTGTGTGTGTGTGTGTGTGTGCGTGCGTGCGTGCATAACCATTTAACTGACGATACAGTTAATTGAATACATCGCACATCACACAGAACAGCCAACATTCTGATACGTTCTCTGGCGACGCCCCCTGCCTCCTGTGACATGCGATTGCAACAAACTACAAATCCCATTTTTCAGGAGGGACACTGGGAGCAGCGTTCGTCGCGATCCGTCTGCCGTAGTAGGTTTGGTCTCGGTGCAACAAAACCATTACCAACGCCAACGGGGAAGCCGTCGAGAGATCGGATAACTGCGTTGGCTAGAGGGAAACTCGTGTGAGCATCTTTTCTCCCACCGACATCGTACAGCATGGGTAATGGTTTAAATAAGGTACGTCTGCTACGGCACGGTGGTTAAACTCAACGCCGTGGCCGCACACAGGTGATCCTCGTTTGTTTTTTTGGCCAAATCTAATTAACTAATCCATAGAACATTGGAAATGATTTTATGATACTTTGGGATCCATATTTAATTTGCATTTAGGCTATATAATCATGGTGTCGTAGCGATCACTACCGCTAAATGTTTATCCTAAAAGTTTTACGATTATTGAAAGATAATATTGGTGTGAAAGACGCACGAGACCGAGGTACTTTGTCTAATGTTCGCCCTACTGGCTATTTTGCAGTATGACGTCTATCAGTTGTTATAGCTCACTCAGCTGTTGGAAGACTTTTCTAAATATACCCCCATTCTATTTCAACAAGGATACTGAGTTTCTGTTTGCATTTCGATCTCCACAGGTCCTACCAGATCTGTATTTGGGAAATTTCAAAGGTGGGTTTCCTTATATCCCTTCTCCTATGCGTCCTCCATGTTGTTACATTATGTTCACATTGTGTTTTGTTTGGTCCAATCCGTCACAGATGCAAGAGACCGGGAGCAGTTAGCGCGGAACAACATCACCCATATCCTGTCCATCCACGACAGCGCAGCACCCATCCTGCCGGTAAGACCCATCTCTCTCCGCCTCGGTGCGGACCCACTGCTACTGGCCACCGGCTGGTACAATGCAAACTTGCCGCCCGGGGGTTATCAGAATGCGACCCGGGGCTGGATGCCTGAGTCCACAGTAAAGTGTGTGTTTGTCACAGAGGCCCGGATGCCATGTGTCTGCGTGACCATGTGACACGCTCCCTCTGGAGACCAGTCTGTCAGGTAATTCAGGAACAGCAGTGGTAGTGTTTCCTCCTCAATGGGGACATAGACAAGGTCACGGAGAGAGATAGTTGAGTCTGGTATCCTGGCATTCGCTTACGAGTGTGGCAGCCCCCCTATCTCCGCCCCCCCCCCCCACTCAACAGTTGGTGTGATTATCCGTGTGGTTGGACAGTGTGCTGTGTGAGAGGAGAGTAGGTGGAAACTCTGGCTTCAGCACAGGGTGTTTTTATTTTTTTTTGGTATGATTTTCCGATTGATTCTGTTGGCACATCCTGTGGTAACATGGTTGCGTGTGAAACATGACGTGTTTACATAAACCCTGTGATTAAAAACGTGTAAAAAGAAAGCCCAGCCGATGTACAGATTGTCGGCATTCTCAAGTATTCATAACACAACACACTGTGTCTGGTGTTACTGTGTTCATGTATGCCACAATAATGATGTGATGTTATGTAATGCGTCTACGTGCACAAACGTGGCCCGTGTTACTACTACAAACAAATGTACTTTGTTTCACAGGAGATGACCTATCTCTGCATTTCAGCAGCTGACCTGCCCACACAAAATCTGTAAGTGCCAAATGTGGACCATAAGGGACCGTAGAGAACAACAGATGAGATGCTGCACAACGATATCCATTTGATACTGCACTGTGTGGGAGTCTGGGGTTCATGTTTTGCTCAGCTTGCATGAAAATGATATGCTTTCACACACACTCACTGTTTCACTGGTTCTCAATGCGTGCTAAGTGGGATCAGAAAACCCTGCAAAAGAACCCAACAATTTATTCTGTTGTCATCGGTGAAATACACATTTTATTCACCAGTCAGACCCCCTTAGATTCTCTCACACACACACACACACACACACACACACACACACACACACACACACACACACACACTTCACACTACATATTTGCATACAGATACAGTACACGCTACAGTACACACACACACACACTCACAACACAGAGGAGAAGCACTTGTTTGTCAGTGGTCTCTCCAACTACAGATAGACACCCTGATCCTGGTCAGGCCAGGCCATTAGCATACGATGTGTTCACAGGTGTGTATGTTATGTACACTGTACACAATGGACTGAACCACATGGATTCCACACCCACTCTACTCTATGCAAATTCCTCGGAATTAAAAACAACAACAAGTTGTTTGTGTCCTGCTAAGACAGCGTGCTTTCTGTTGTGTTTCCGTGTCCCCTGCAGAACCCAGCACTTTAAACAGAGCATCATGTTTATGCACGAGTGCCGGCTGAAGGGGGAGGGCTGTCTCGTTCACTGGTGAGATGGCGGACCCCCGCACCAGGGTAGGGCCGGGCGACATGCGAGAGTTCACCATCACCGTGGTCACAGGCCGCATCCCCTATGCTACCCCCAACCCCCCCACACTCAGTCGAAAACACCATTTCTGCTTGTGAGGTCTGACTTACTCAAGCTAAAGGCGCGCATGCAGGGGGGCATTCAACCCAACCCAGCTGTTGACTGTATTGCACTGACCAGCTGTGCTAGGGTGGAGGGTGGGGGGGGGGGATTCAACCCAGCTGTTGACTGTATTGCAGTGACCAGCTGTGTTTAACGATTGTCATTCAAGTAAACCTGTGAACCATGTCGATATACGCTGTAGTAAACAAGTGTATTTCACTCAGACTGGGGTCCACTGCCCCCTGTTCTTGCCAGGAGTGAGCTATAGTTTGGCACAGACAACACATTGGGAGGTATGGTGTTTGTCATCGATTTTCACATTCTTGCATCTTAAACATCAGATATGGTTGACAAAAGATTATTTTAGTACTCCATATACTATTATCTCTTATCACCTGTATCACTTGACAATAACGGTACATTAAGTAACCACGGAATGCAGTAATATGCATGAAGTAACTGAATTAACAGTGAACTATTGTGTCGAGTAATAATTCACCAATGGTGTTCATATTTACTTATAGTGTTTTATGGTATTCATTTATACATTTTTAATAGGGCTAGGGGAGGCAGTAGTGGGCAGAGTGGGTCGTCCACTAACCGGAGGGTTGGCAGTTCGATCCCCACCTCCAACTGACCACATGTCGAAGTGTCCTTGAGGAAGACACCGAACCCCACAAATATATGACACATGTACTTATTGTAAGTCGCTTTGGACAAAAGCGTCTGCTAAATGTAAATGTAAATGCATACTAATGCCTACTAACACTGATGCTAATGCTTTATAACATGCTTACATACATACATATATATATATATATATATATATATATATATATATATATATATATATATATATATATATATATATATATATATATATATATATATATATATATATATATATATATGTGTGTGTGTTTGTGTGTATGTATGTATTAATATTGATTAGTTATTGCTTAATAACAAATGGTTATTCATGGTTTGTTAGTGTACCATTATTGTAAAGTGTTACCCTTTCAGCAAACCTACTGAGATACATAACTACACACATCATCATAGCTCTGCATGTTGAGTGAATTTACAGATCAATGTCCCACACCGTTGTAGGCCTCAGTGGGGTTAGCTTCTCATAAATATAGGCTAAAGCTTGCTCATTTCATGATGATACCACATGAGTCGAAATACCGCCCGGCCCCACACCAGAGTTAGCATCAAAGCTACTCACCGCATGCAGGTATTAAGAACAGCTAAAGAGAACACCATATAAGCTACATGAACAATAATATGGTAATACCCAAATGCTAATTGTGAGTGGGAGAATAACAAAATGTGCGACTGTGTTCAGCCAAGTGCACAGAAGTGAACCCATGTGTGACTTTTCGAAGCAGAAGGGGTTTAAAGATAAGCCAAAGGTTATTCTTGAACTTCCCAAAATATATCAAGTGTCTTTTCAAAACAAGAAGGCTTAGCCGAGCGGCCAGGCGACAGTTCCGTTAATGGGCCCGCCTAAGCCTCGCGCAGCAGAGGCTCCACGCAGCGTACTGGGACATGTTTGAGCCGCCGACCGCGGCCAAAACCTTTTGAGTGGAGTGGCGCTAAGCAACACGAAAGCGGCGTGCAAAATGCACGGTTCCCGTGGATTACATTGACAAACTAGCCGGCCCCCCCGGGGGGGGGGGGGGGGGGGGGGGGGGTTTATATGAATTCAGTTTTGTACTCTGGGTGGCGGCGGTGAGGGTCCCCGGCTTCTTCTCGCCAGCGTCGCCGGTGGCGGAGCGCGGTCGCCACGGGCCTCGGCGTCGCATTTCTTTATCCGACGACGTCTTGCACACGCACACAGGCTCTCACACGCGCACACACGTGTGCATGCGCACACGCTACGCAATTAAACAACATCAGTGTTTGCAGATTGCGTTCTGCTAATGATAGTATAACGACACTATTGGGCATGTAAAGATGTCATCAAAGGGGGGCATTTAGCAGACGCTTTTGTCCAAAGCGACTTAGAATCAGTACATTTGTGGGGTTCGACATGTGAACAGTTCTAGGAGGGGGATCGAACCGCCGACTCTACGGTTGGTTGGACGGCCCGCTCTGTCACGCCCACTCTATCCACTGAGCTACTGCCACCCATCATCAACAGGATAGGCTAAAGCACAGCATTGATCGATCGGAGCGATGTAATCAGGAGCGCCATTCCGAGCGGTAAGTGCGCGTGGTGCGAGGGCCGGCAGTAAGAGACACGCAGCCTCCCGCGCCCCGGGTCTCCCCCGGCACCACAGCGGACTGGTGCAGCTCCGCAGCATCGCGGCGCCGGAATAACAGGTTGGCACGGCGGCCTGACGGCAGGGAAATGGTTGGCAACGAGGCCCTTTTATAAATCAGAACAGGTTGGCACAACGGCCCCGTTGGCTACATAAATCAGATCAAGTTCACCGCACTCATGTAGGTGGGACAGGGACAGGGCCCATTTTAGAGGGGGCCGGGCAGGACCCGTTCCTCAGGGGCTTCTCCCAGCCCTGCTGCTTGGTGCACCCAATGCACCTCCTATATTTAAGCCACCGCACAGTGTACATTATTTTGAGTAGCAGGGACAGCCCATCCTGGTTCATTCCTTCCATAAGAAAAATGAATACATGAACTCATGTTTACTTTGTTTAGTGCTATAATCTAGCTAGCACACATTTCATTCTGCTGAACGAGCATTTTCGGAAAAGTTAGCCGATATGACGTGAGGGGGGGCAGTCGGGGTTGTAGGGTTAGCTTAGTCCGCGCTTGGCTTACAGGTCACCTGGGTTTTCCAGCATGGAATTGTGGGTAGTGGAGTTCACACATGATTGTTAATCCACCTCACTCTTTTGCTTCTCACCCTCCCGTCACCACCCGTGTCTCCCCTGGGGTGAGGCAGCCTGGCGGGCGTGTCCCGGAGCGTCACTCTGGTGGTGGCCTACATCATGACGGTGGCCGGGCTGGGCTGGCAGGACGCGCTGGCGGCCGTGAAGGCGGCGCGGCCCTGCGCCGGGCCCAACCTGGGCTTCCAGAGGCAGCTGCAGGAGTTTGAGGCCACGCAGGCGGAAGAGGTGAGCGAATACACTGTATTGGTTCAATAAACTAAATGCGCTCCACGGATGCCACCCTTGGCAAAAAATGTGGTGAATTGTAGACGCAGTGTTAAAATATAGCGCATAAGTCACTTTTTTTTTTTTTTCAAAGTGACTTACAATTGGGCTGGTAATGAATCAAACTTGGACTGGCTAAATACAAATGATAAGTGCTGCACAACCCAGCAGAAAACAACCAGACACAGAAGCCAGGGGAGCTGTAGGGCGTAACATTACATCACAGTGACGGGATGTTATTGGTAGTAATCATTGTTTAATATTTAACCGTGAAAATGTTTGTGTCAGTACGGTTGCGGTACGTTTATTTAGGAGTTTACATCACCACAACTCTCCCAGGGCGTCACAAAGTAGCAAAAACTCCCATGATGCATTGTGGTGCACAAGCCCCATAGGAATCATGCACAGAAGAAACAAAAACAATCGACAAACGAGAAAACAAACGAGAGTGACTGACTTTTTAGTTTTTTTTTTGTTTTGTTTGTCTTAAACCACCGTTTGATGTAGTTCAGGATGTGGCTGCTCGAAGACTACAAAGACAACCCCTTCAACGACTCCGCTGATATCCGTGCCTTGCTCGCCTGCAAGGCCCCCGGCCCCGGGGGCGAGCAGATCGTAGCGCCAGAGCAGCCCCTTGCAAGCAACACCTGAGCGCGATGCTCCGATCGCTAGCGCTGGGGACCCCCGTGACCTGGGAAGCAGGATTCGCTCGACGCGGTGCAGCAGACTGATGGGTTTTTCCTGTTGAATACATTGCAATGACGATGGACTCGTGGCGGGCTGGGTCCAGATCAAGGGAGAGACCATTAAAATGCATTTGAGTTGTTTTTAGCGATGGCTGTCGGTGGGCCTACTGTTATCCCCTACTTTATGAATGTGTGTTTTTTTTTTTGTATATTGTCAAAATAAGATCTATTTTGCAATAATGTGTGAAGTGAAGTGATCAGTGAATGACTGTAGTGGTCAGTGGTGGGATGTCCGATTGGGAGGGGTCATTTGTTGACCTCTCTATTTTCAAGTTGTTTTCATGTTTTCTTCTTGCATGACTGCGCCAAAAACGGCAGCTGTATCAATCTCTTGCTATTTGGTAAATTGTTTGGCATTTTGTACCTCATTGTTTGTTTTTGTCCTGGAAGCTTTAAACAAATAAAACCTTCTAAACGGTTGCAAATATGTAGGGCCATATGCATAATGACCCGCGTGCATATTGATGGTCACTAGAGGGCAGCCATACCGACAAAGTAAAGCTGCATCCTTTTACATCATTTTCACTTGTCAATCACTGGTTATTTTAGACGACACATAATGTTAATGTTATCCAGCTTGTTCAATAGTAAAATACGACAACTTGATTTATGACATGATTTACTGCGTTAGGCCTATCCACAACGGATGCTTTCCATATCATAGGTGTCACGCAAAGGGATTCCCCGTTGTATGGTTTGGCGTTTATGGTTAAGGTTCAAGTAAGATCAACGCGCGGTGATTAGACATCTCATTGATCAGACGCTCCAGGCTCCTCCTATAATGGAACGTACTAGCGTGTGCGAGGGGTGGCATCATTGAAGATTAGGACATCAAAAAGAGTAAGACCCAATCAGATGTTTTCGTATCAAGAAGAAGCCTATCCTGGACACGAACTTTATTGAGACCGAGTTGAAGATGCACGAGGGTTATTAACCATTTTGAAAAAGGATCTTTTTTTTTGTGTAAAACTTTTAGTAGGCTACTTTGCCTACTCTCGGGACTCTTTGAGCAGACATGCATTTCGAGGAGGACGTCGGCTTGTCTGTTAGTTGCGGCAACGGGAAACTTAGACAGTGGCTGATCGATCAGATTGACAGCAAAAGCTACTCGGGCTTGATTTGGGAAAATGAGGAGAAATCAATTTTCAGGATACCGTGGAAACACGCGGGCAAGCAAGATTACAACAGGGACGAGGATGCTGCGCTTTTCAAGGTAAAACAAATAGCCTATATAGGTCTAGTTGTAAACATTAAACTATATCATTTTACATTTACATGTACTTTTACGGCATTTAGCAGAATCTTTTATCCAAAGCGACTTACACAAAAATATTTGTTGATTAATTGTAGGCTACCATCTATAATAGAATAAAATAAAATAAAATAAAAATATGGTTAATAGTTAGGCTAATAAAAAAAAAGCTTTTTGTGGTTTTATTTTAATTTGACTTTACTTTGAAGAAGGCTGTCGCCATCACTCGTCCATTTGAGGGGGTATGCCTATGGGCATGTTGAGTATGCAAACGTGTTTACTTAATTAATATTAGTCATTGCATCTCCACAAAATGAAAAAAAATCAAATACTTATGACATAAATGCACAAAAAGAATATATAATAAAAAAATAAAATATTTCCAAAGAAATTTAATATTTCTACGGTAGTCTAGCTCACAGGAAGATACCCCCCCCCCCCCCACCCCCACCCCTGTGAGTTGATTATTTGGTGCCGTTGTGTTGCAGGCCTGGGCGCTTTTCAAAGGTAAATACAAGGAAGGTGTGGACAAACCGGACCCCCCCACATGGAAAACCCGTCTACGGTGTGCTCTGAACAAGAGCAACGACTTTGACGAGTTGGTGGACAGAAGCCAGTTGGACATCTCGGAACCCTACAAAGTCTACAGAATCATACCAGAGGGCGCCAAGAGAGGCAAGCTGATCAATAAAGCATCTGCAGTATTCTGCAGAACATCACTTGCTTTGTAATCTGAAGTCAAGTTCAAGTTTACTCATGAGCAGACTTCCCTTGTTGCTTGCACACACAGACCCCCACACACACACACGCACACGCACACACACACACACACGCTCACACAGTCACTGCTGCGTGACAAAGCGGTGCAAATGTGTGGTCACGGTTAAACCTTCACGAGGTGTTCACACACCTACGTGACAACACCCATACAGAAGCACACACACACACACACACACACACACACACATACACACTTTACAAAATACAAAAACAGAATAACACACTTGTGTGGAGGCCTCGCAGGCAAATGCACCCCCACCGACGACACCTCGCCCGTCCACTTCTTCCGCCCGCATGCATTCACTGCTGTGGCCATGCCTGCTGATGCACGTCTCCAGGGGACGGCTGGGGCCTGCACATACGTTGTTATTATGCTGTTGCTATCGACATCACGCCTGCGCACAGACAGCTCTGTGTGTGCGCTCGCTACGGTCTCTGGAGGCAGGAAGCCCAAAGGAAGCCGAGAGCATCCACCAAACAGACTGGGGGGATTTTTTTTAGAGCTCTTCGGTTAACAAGTGCCTAGTGCACACCACGCGCCCCGCATACACAACTTGTAGCCTGTAGCACTCGGCGACAGAGTGTGTGACAGAGCTGTTGGGTGCACATCAATATCTGTACATATATGGATCTTCACGTCGTCTGATCACATCATCATTAGATCATTGGATATTTCCACTGCTTTTTTTTTTTTTTTAACCGAAACAAAGTAATAACTTGTGATAAGGGGTTAACACATTTTGGCGTGCTCGTGTCACTGACACATGGCGAATCATTCGCTGACACGCCGCTCGCCCCCTGAGGGGCTGGAAATAGCAATGGGCCCCACAGGGTGTACGCAACGTCATCATCGCTTAAATGTGGCTAAGTGTAATAAATCACAAGTCCTATAGTGTCTCAGAAATTGATGCCGTGTGTATCTGTGTGTAAATATATATAGGTGTATATATATATATATATATATATATATATATATATATATATATATATATATATATATAATACTATAAATTGTAGTAAATCTAGGTTATGTCCAAAAGACCTATCCACAACTCTTTAACAACATTCAAACTGGAAAGTCATTGAACTCAAAGTAAAAAAAAAAAAAAGCAGTTCTCAACATACTGAGTGCCGTGTGATGACACACATGCCAACAATAAAATGACAGAATGATCTCTGCTTGATACATATATATATATATATATATATATATATATATATATATATATATATATATATATATATATATATATATATATATATATATATATATATATATTCATGTATTTTGTTCATGCTGCCCTCAGTAAACGTTATGCTATACTATGCTACAGGTGCCAAACTGGGCAACGTGGAGGACCCACAAGTGCGTATGATTTCCCACGGCTACATCCCGTCCTATCCACCCTCTCCGCCCAACCAGGTACCGAGCTCTCATCCAAATCATGTATCCAATAATAAACTTCACCAACCAAGTACTGCGCATAATAGCCATCATTGCATTCGCTCACGAGGTCAGCAGAACCAGCGGTAACCTTCCGCACTCTTCCTCACACCCACTCCATGGGGCAGCCGCGGCCTACTGGTTAGGGCTTCAGACTTGTAACCAGTGGGGTTGGTTCGGTTCGAACCACGACCAGTACAAACGGCTGAAGTGCCATTGAGCAAGGCACCTAATCCCTCACTGTTCCCCGAGCGCCTGCTGTTGCCAGCACTGCATTGGGTTTAAGTGTGTGCTTCACCTCACTGTGTGCCTCACCATCACTGTGTGCTGAGTGTGTTTCACTAATTCACGATTGGGTTAAATGCAGAAGACCAAATTTCCCTCATGGGATCAAAAGAGTCATTCTTCTTCCTCTGCCCGGCTGTCCCACAGCAGCTGGGCTACGTGTCGTCCCAGGACAGCAGGGACTGGAGGGAGTACTCTCAGGCGGAGCAGCACCCCCTGCCCCCCGCCATCACGCACCCGCAGGGACCCCACGGCGAGCTGCCCTACGGCCAGGCCCACTACACCGCCGCGTCCGGCAGGCCCTGGACCGGCTCCATCCAGGAGAACGGTAATGTCGCTGACACGGCTGAGCCCTGGTGTGCAGTTTGGGGGGGGGGGGGGGGGGGGTGCCGCTGAAAGCTGCTCACATGCATGCCTGTTCCACATACTTGATTGCTGACGACCAAGTCGTTCCACGTACGTGAGACGAAATTATATTTATGATATTTAATATAGATTTATTTTTCTATTTTTGCTATTTCCTACTAGGAGTGCAATGCAGTGGTTCCTTCTATACCTTTTCTCCAGAGTCCCTAACAACATTATCTACTGTGGATCACAGCAGTGCCATATCTGGTAATAATCTCAGAAACACAAATATATATGGATAAACACGCTACTGTAGTTCATCGCTACAACAAGCAACCCGAACATATATAACACGTAAACATATGCTGTCAACACCGGAAAATAAAAGTAGGAGAGAAAAGCTTGTTTTGTTCTGATGGCCTTCATTTGATACAGGCAGAGCTAACACTGGGGCGCACATTGAAACAGCACTGCTGGAAGCAAGCAGCTCGCTGGTCAAACTCTTGGACTTGTTTCTGTCTCTCTGCCTCTCTCTCTGTTTCTCTCTCTCTCTCTCTCTCTCTCTCTCTCTCTCTCTCTCTCTCTCTCTCTCTCTCTCTCTCTCTATATTTTTTTTAATTTGCCCTGCAACAAATGTATTTAGTAACACATTTCTTTTCTCACACCGCCGGCGTCTCCCTGCCTGCAGACTTCGGCCTGCACATCTCCTTGTTCTACCGGGAGGATCTGGTGAAGCAGGTGATCACCACCAGCCCAGAGGGCTGTCGGATCACCTCCTGCCCCCCCGCCGCCGCCACCACCACCTCCTCCTCCTCCTCCCGGAACTCCTCCTCCTCCTCCGCTTCCTCCTCCTCCTCCTCCTCCTCCTCCTCCCCCTGCTCGGAAGAGTGGCAGCATGGCGGCGGGGGCGGGGGCGGGGGCGGCGAGGTGGTCCTGTTCCCCTTCCCCTTCCCGGAGTCCCAGCGGCAGGGGGCCGACAAGCTGGCCGACGTGCTGGAGAAGGGCGTGGTGCTGTGGATGGGCGCCGAGGGCCTGTTCGCCAGGCGGCTGTGCCAGGGCCGCGTGTACTGGGAGGGCCCGCTGGCGCCGCACAAGGACAAGCCCAACAAGCTGGAGAAGGAGCACACCTGCAAGCTGCTGGACACGCAGCAGTTCCTCTCCGGTATGTATGCCTGGGGCCGGCCGCGCCCCGACGACCCCCCCCCCCCTGAACGTTAAAGACATACGCCGTCCCGACCGAACACACGCACATCGCAGCCGAAAAATGTCGGGGGAGTTTTTTTGAATAACTGCAACTTTGAAGCAGTCATGAAACAGAATATTGTCTTCCTCTCGTTTATGGAGCATTGTTCGGAGATGAGGACTCATTAGCGGGGTATTCATTATCAGCTGCCGATGATTTACAAGATAATGGTGCATCAGTTAATGATTTAAAAACTTAGTGATTTAAAGTTAATGATTTAAAAACTTTTTCAATATCAATGTGTTCATTGTGCTTTACAAACTCGAATGCTGCAATTCATGATTAGGTCACGTGGTTAGAATCCATTAGTTAAGTGTTTGGTGTCAGCTGATCTAAAGTGAGAACCATCTATGCATAAATGGCATGTAAATGCTGGATTGATCAATGCAGGTAGTTAGACAGCATTAGCTTAGTCCTTAGGGTCAGCTTATCTAAAGTGAGGACCATCTATGCCTCACTAAGCATTTACAAATTACATTCCAAAGCTTGACAGACCTCAAGTGCCATTGCAGTGGTACCAAGTCAGGCATATATAACAATCGTGACATAAAGTATTATTAACACGTTGTAAATAGTTGAAAATCAAGTTGTAAATGTGTTAAATCATTTTCTCGTTGGCAAATCCATCATTTATAATTTAAATTGTTTACTAATCAGTCATTTACATTTAGTATTTATTTAGCAACAATGCTTTGGACATGGTGAATTCAATATTAATTATCATTTCACTACTACAGTAGTAATGCCTTCAATTTGCAGTTTTTCTAAAGCGCTACCCGCCTTGCAGTGCTTTACACAATCACAATACATATTATATTGGCACTCATAAATCATTGTAATATTGTAATATTGTATGTGATTTCAGTAAAATCTAAAGTAATACAGGATATTCCGTTGACTTAGATGATCATTCCAAACAAATAATATGAGATATATACATGTATGACGTCATGATTCAAATCAACTGGTAGATAGATAATAGTAAATATATATATATATATATATAGATAATAGTAGTTAAGAACTATAGAAAAATACATGAATACAAATACAATAAAATGACTAACTAATAACATATTCTGTGTACAAACCAATACAAATAGTATAAGTAGTATTTCCATTTGCAATATAATAGACAAAATCGGACTTCATGAGAAGTCCCACAGGTTGGAAAGGGAAGCCGTTGTCACTGTTGTCTGCAGAACCCTGCTCATTCAGAACCTCAGAGCGTCCAGATTCAGGAGCCTCAGAGTGAAAGCAACGGACAAGAGGATCTAAGCAACTTAAAATAACATTTACATCTCAGACAGGAATGTGTGCACTACAAGCCCAGCAAATTCATTGTCAGGACATTTTCAAAAAAGACAATTAACATACATGTTAAAGTGAGCTGACTGGAAAGACTCAGGACTGCAGGGTGTTCCCCCTCCTGACTGTTAGGTGTAGTGCGTACTTCCCCAAAGTCTGAACGCCGTTACTTCATCCACCATAACGTGGCCCTTAATTGTAATTGCACAGAAATGGGTCGCCCCATTGGAAAATAGAATCCTCCCGTCAAACAAAGCTTGAAGGAATGGAAGGGAATTGATGGACCAGAATGACGTGAGATTTGAACCCTTCGAAACTTAACGAAAAGATGTCCGCGCTGTCCAGCACTTTCACGAGGCTCCTGACATCTGGACGACTCCGGCGGTGACGTAATGGCACTCCTGTTGATAGCCCCTATGGTAATAATGGAGAGGGAGGGGGTAGGAAACGCTGAGACACGCAGCGGTGCTCTGCAGAGTCCCTGGCCGCCTGCATGCGTGTGTGTGTGTGTGTGTGTGTGTGTGTGTGTGTGTGTATGTGCCAGTGTTAGCGTGTAGCCACCACCCACCTCCTGTGGTCTGCTGCAAAGGAAAAAGCCGGCAAACATTTAAACTGTCTCTATCTGCCCCCCCCCCCCCCCCCCCCCCCCAGCCCCCCCCGACGGCTCTGTAGAGGAAAATAAAAGTGAATGAGTGAATGAACGGTGTGTGTGTGTGTGTGCGTTTTCCTCCTCAGAGCTCCAGGACTACACGCATTACGGCTACCGCACCCCGCCGCGACACACGGTGGTCCTGTGTTTCGGCGACGAGTACCCCGACCAGCAGCGGCACAGGAAGATGATCACGGCGCAGGTGTGTGTGCCCCCCCCCCCCCCGTGCAGGACAAGATGGCGGCTGGCTCGCGCGTGACGCTCCAAAATAAAAGACGTAAAAAAAAACGAAGATGAGGTGCTAGGAAACGCTGGAACACTGTGACTGCGCGGAATCCCGGCGCCAGCTCCGGCCGCATTCCAAATACAAACAAGGGCAAAAACCGGCGCAGCGTATTCCTCAGCAGTCTAGATAGCCCAGCATCCCCACGGAGGGATGGTTAGACGCAGGTAGCAAAATGGTAATGGGCCCTAAACGCCACGCTGGAATGGAGCCAGTGCAGCACGTTCAATAATCCGTACTAATCAACTTTCTTCTCAGATACTGTAAATAAATTCATGTTCAGAATGTATATGCAAATCAAATCATTATTCTAACTGCCCACGTTTTGCCTGCATGGCTCCAACATGTGCTTTGGTGGTGCAGGTGGAGCCCATGTTCGCCAAGAAGCTGGTGGGCTACTACCAGCAGCAACACAGCCTCCAGTGGCGAGGCTACAACCACGTTCTCGAGCAAGAGGCCGCTCCGCCCCCTGTCCACTACCCGGTCCAGAGATCTGCCCTGCATCACATTCAAGACTGAGTCCATCTCCATCGTTTCCCTCCAGCTCTTCTCTTTAGCATTCCCCTCTGGTAGGCCCACATGCTCACCGAACGGCACGTGAGGCCAGGACGCCGTCAAGTGATGAGCTACCGGAAGATCAAGCGACAACCCTCGAGAAGAGGCAAAGACACGAGACAATTGGAGGAACTCGAATGGCCGACAGACGTCATAATATGACTAATCAGCCCATTTTCCATCCCCGTGCTGATGGTATTTTTATGCGTTTGTCACCACATGTATTTGTTCCATTTCAAATAAATGCTATTGAACACCCTATTTTGTGACTCAGGGTTGAAGAGGGTCAGAATTGGGGAGGTAGGTGGAGGGAGGTGGGTGGGGGGAGGTCCTGACGGTGATAAATTCCATTATTTTCCCACTTCTGTTACCCACTAGTGCGACTGAAGTGGTACATTCCACCCAAATTGCCTGAGCCTTCAGTGTGTGTTCTCGCTGCCTATATGTGACCTTACGAAGGATGCGGTTTCGAGGGTGTGTGTGCGTGCGTGTGCCTGTGTGCGCGCCTCTGCTGTGTTTGTGTGTGTGTGTGTGTGTGTGTGTGTGGTAAAGGTTGCTTGATTGCTGAGGCAGGAAGCCTTGTGCACAGGTGCACAGGAAGAAAGGCGCCCGAAAGTAACACACGTTTGTGACAAAACTGGGGGGGGATTGCATGGGGGTTGTTATTATGCCAAATATCATGAATGAATGGTCTTCTTTCATTTTCATCGTGTTTCAGTTGATATCTAAGCCTCACTTATGCTCAATAGTGAAAGTATAGTATTGGTTACAGTTCTTCACTGGTGTTTTTTTTATGGAGCATCTTTTAAGAAATTGCTGCACAAAAAAGGGGTGCACATTAGATAAGATCTCAGACAGGACATTCAAAATGACTCTTTGATTCAATCACTTCCATAGTTTAGTTATGTTTAATATAGTGTTGACTATTCATTGTTTTTTATAACATGTTTAGGAAATACGCTCCTAAATAATCACAGTGAACTAAAGCAGAAAACTAAACTAAATATTGGCATTTTGAAGGTGGACAAAGCAAAACAACACTCTCCTTCATACCTTAAAGTTGCAGTGTGTAACATTTAAACTAACATTTAAACTAGCTTGTGACTTAAATGAACCTGGACACATACAGTATGTAGTCAATGCTGATCGATAGTGAATTCAATAATTGCTCCCCGGGCGCTGAAGCCCACTGCTCCTATGTACCAAAGGATAGGAATGCAGAGAACAAATTTCGTCCCCATATCTAGAAAATACTGGGGAATGACTAAAACGTAATCTAATCTAATCTACTTAAATTACATCCTCAAAATGGTGCGTTCTTCAAATAAAAGATGGAGGTGTTTATGAGTATCGAGACCCCCACAATCCCTCCCACGCAGACCCCCCAGCAGGCAGAACCAGGCTAGTTTCGTCACAGAACGGCAGAGCCGGTTAGAGTGGACAGAACACGTTATTGATCGCTGTTTGGATACTGAGAGTCCCAAGCATAGTGGGAGGGGCTTACACAACAGGATGACACTACTTTAAGTCAGCTTGCAGTTCTGCCCTACCAGGTCATTGCACTTTGGGTATGAGATTAATCGACGAAATCGGGCCGTTGTTTGCCTGTATGCCACTGACAGCTGAACAAAAATGACCCGAGTCGTGGTGCAGTTACAAAAACTCAATTCCGTTTTGATGGCTGAATGAACTGCAGCATCAGCCTACATAGATCATGTGGGCCTCTGTTTCTTCTAAGCCTCAACAGTGCATGGCTGGCTCTAACCCCCTGTGACCACTATTTCCAACCACCCTCACGCTTACTGGAACTAGACACATTTCTGACCTATTTAAGTGATGTGAAAGTAAAAGCAGGGTTCAGGACATCAATCAGTGTCCACTTCTGTGTTTCTCAGTCGAGAAGGACAAAAGACAACTGATTTCAAAGTGTGACTACTGGATGGTTTCCATCACTGTCCGTAGACCTTACTTTTCTTCGTCGAGGCAAAGGGCTAAATGCTTTAGTAAACAAACAACAGACCCCTCTGACATCACATCATTTATTTGCTGCAAAACATTACTTGAAAACTTTTGGTCAATCATATCTTCAGGGGTATTCACATGTAAAGGTCTCTGCTGAAGTACTGGGCTAAATCCCCCATGGCAATCTCAAACACCACACACACACACACACACAGTCTTTCTCTGTTCTTTTCTCGATAACAGTTCATCTTTCTTCTTTCTTTCTTTCTTTTTTACTCTTTTGATCCCGTGAGGGAAATTTGGTCTCTGCATTTAACCCAATTGTGAATTAGTGGATATACACTCAACACACAGTGATGGTGAGGCACACAGTGAGGTGAAGCACACTAATCAGGCAGTCAGCTGCCAACAGCGGCACTCGGGGAGCAGTGAGTGGTTAGGTGCCTTGCTCACAGGCACTTCAGCAGTTCGTACTGGTCGGGGTTCGAACACACAAATGGCCGGTTTATCACAAAGGACCCAAGGAAGTGCAGTGCAGAGTGCAGAGTGTGATGCTGTTAGGGCAGTTTAGAGTGTGATGCTGTTGGGGCAGTTTAGAGTGAGATGCTGTTGGGGCAGTTTAGAGTGTGATGCTGTTGGGGCAGTTTAGAGTGTGATGCTGTTGGGGCAGTTTAGAGTGTGATGCTGTTTCGGCAGTTTAGAATGTGATGCTTTTGGGGCAGTTTAGAGTGTGATGCTGTTGGGGCAGTTTAATAATAATAATACATTTTATTTAGAAGCGCCTTTCAGGTCACTCAAGGACACTTTACAATTTAAACAAGAGCAAGCAAATAACAAAACTATTAAAAGTGCAAGTAAAAACAACATGACAACTACAATGAGAAAGCTGTCCTTAAAAGGTGGGTTTTGAGAGAGGATTTGAACTGAGGGAGGGAGTCAATATATTGGATGTCAGATGGGGGTGAGTTCCAGAGTTTGGGGGCAGAGCGGCTGAAAGTTCTGCTCCCCATGGTGGTAAGCCGGGCAGAGGGGACAGTGAGGTGGATGGAAGAGGAGGATCTGAGGGAACGGGTGGAGGTGGCAGTGTGAAGGAGGTCAGAGAGGTAGGGAGGGGCGAGGTTGTGGATGGCTTTGAAGGTATGAAGGAGAATTTTGTAGTTAATACGGAAGTTAATTGGAAGCCAGTGGAGTTGGTGTAGGATGGGGGTGATATGGTGGAAAGAGGGGGTTTGGGAGATGATGCGGGCAGCTGAGTTCTGGACCAGTTGGAGCTCATGGAGGGATTTCTGGGGGAGACCAAAGAGGAGAGAGTTACAATAATCGATAAAAATCGAAAATCGATTAAATCGAAAAAAAATATAAAATTTGCGGAAAATAAGGCCAAGGGGATGGAGGTAAGTAATGAAAAGGAGGGGACCCAGGACAGAGCCCTGGGGGACACCAGAGGAGACCGGGGTAAAAATGTTACCAGGTAAAAATGTAACTGGCTAACTAACTACTAACAAACTTAAAGAAACACATGCAATGCAAAGCGCAGTAAGACAGTGTGCGTTCCCTTTTCTTTGAGACACATGCGTATTATTTTCAAGGCAACAATGGAAAATGTAGCCCCATGTGACTTGGACATGGAAACTGCACCTGTTCCTCTTCACATGAAACTAAAGGCTGAAAATGGGAAGGAAAACTACCTATGTGGTCTGTCTGTCTGTCCACTATGGGAAGAGCTCTCAGGATCTCCAGGCCATGAGGAACAGGCCCCCACACTGGTGGAATAATCCACACACATCAATGAAATACTTTGAATAATATTGGAAAAAAATTGATCATATATGTTACAGCTTTAAGAGAGCTGTGTGGTATAATAGTCAAAACATTTAATACTTCAAAGTGAGGTGTGTGTGTGTGTGTGTGTGTGTGTGTGTGTGTGTGTGTGTGTGTGTGTGTGTGTGTGTGTGTGTGTGTGTGTGTATGTGTGTGTGTGTGTGTGTGTGGGGGGGTAGTCTCAACATTCACTTCCCTCTCACCTTAACCACAATATACACCAATTATGGAAGCAACATAAGCCTGATGCATGATGGCTGAGGCTGTGTCATCAGCGTGGTCAGAATAATCAACACAAAGAGAGTAAAACCTGTATTGTACTTACAAACAATGACGGATACAATAGCTAATGTTTCCCCGAGTTCGTGTTCACCTCATTTTATCATTTTTCGGACAGCAATACGCTGCCAGCTGGCCACACCACTGCAATGGTTTTGACCGACAACAGATGGCGCTGTAGACCACCATTGAATGTGGCCTCCAACCTTAAAATCCTCCAAAATGTTGTGTTCGAGTATCCAACGGATTCGGTGAATCCTATATATAGTAATCTGCTCTGTACAACAATCGGTATGGTCTACTCAATTCCCAAATGTTTTGAATCTGCATTGGTGCAGCAGTAGGACTAATTCGCCTGCTCTTGGCCTGTAACTTTTTGTTTTAGTTTTTGCTCGAATTTCTTCTTTTGTGTTCTTGTTCAATTGTGTAAAACATGTAGACCTAAGCTCAGCAACATACAACGCGTATTGTGGATTTTGTTGGCTTATGTGCAGCCTGCAATCATTTTGATCACCTATGCGGAATATTGATTTGTTGAACATATTGTTGTTTTGGCTTGAAGGCCTAGTAACTGAAGCCACAGTTAAGGACTCAATGTCTTATAAGTCCAGACAATCCATTCAATTCCCCCATTCACTTTGGATAGTTTGCTATACAATAATGAAATGACGGAAATGGACAATTTACAGAACAAAACAAAATTAATATGTTTCACAGAACAAACAATTGATTTATAATTGAAGATGAAGATGCTTTCAAAATATGTCCATGTAAATGATCTGATTATCTGATCTAAGATTGATCTCAAAAGACATTGGTAAGAGATATGAAGATTAACATTGGCCTTTTCACAATCACAACAAAATTATCACATTTTTGTATCACCTTAAAAATAAATGTTTCTTCTGTGTTTTGCTGTCATCTGCTGGCTGTGACTGTCAAAAATAATCATAAAATGTACTCTGCATGCACTATGTATATAAGACTTTAAATACATTACATATTTGTATGTATCAAATTAAATTTTACATTATCATTAACCAAACTTTTGATTTTTTAGCAAATATATATATATGCATATATATGCAAAAAAAAAAAAATATATATATATATATTTTTTTATATATTTTCATTTGACCACTATTGGTGTCACCATGATAGCCATTTCTCTCAATCCATTGTGATTCTATAAGATTTCAGCATATTAGAAGAAACATCCTTCAGAAGTGACACGGTCAAATTCAAAACGTGTGTCTTTTTTTCTTCTTCTTTACGAATTACAATGCAGTTGGCGTTGGTATTGTGCATTTCATCTGCATTGTGCTCATAATACAACAGGTCCGACTTCTGGGAGGTCCAAGTATCAGTTTCAAACGGTACATGCAAGCAATGGCACAAGTTACACACTGTCAAATTCCTGACACTTTCTAAGAAGGCCAGCCATGGCTCACATATGGCCCCACAGACAACAGGTTCTTGGGGGTCGATTGGCAATAGACACGCCCCTCAGAGCACTCTGTGCCTGAGGACAGACCAGATCAGTAGTCATCTTAAAGCTACCTTATTATTATTAGTTTATTACATACTTATTTTTATCGGCAATAGTAACCCTAGTGAATTAGGAGTCTAATAACATTAATAATGATGATGATAATAACACTAATAATAATAATAACAATAATAATAATCATCATCATCATCATCATCTGATCCCATATTAATATTCATGTGTGTAATATCTAGTAGCTCTATCAAACTAGACTCTGCACCAGGATGTTCATGGTCACATAGATTGCATGCAGATAGAGGAGATCACTATAGAGAGAGAGAGCCATAATGGAGATATAGATATAGATATAGAAATAACAGGTATAATAGAGAAAGGTCTCCTGACATCCTGACATGTTAACCCCCAGTGGTGGT
The DNA here is from genome assembly GCA_036785325.1 of Urophycis tenuis. Taxonomy (NCBI): domain Eukaryota; kingdom Metazoa; phylum Chordata; class Actinopteri; order Gadiformes; family Phycidae; genus Urophycis; species Urophycis tenuis. Next base: position 3,086,034 of record JAXIVH010000040.1, on the reverse strand, counting down.
CAACGACAGGCTGACTGACACCAAGGCATGACCCTTGTGTTTAGAGAAGACGGTGACCTGTTTTCCTTTCAGTGACCTTCGACCCCAGGTCAGCTGATTTAAGGCAAGCCCTGCAAAGACAATTTGTTGCAAGATTGCGTCGACAGGGGTGTCCAAAAGAATGAAGCAATGCATAGTTTACGTCCACGTTTGAAATGACTGAGTCGGCCACGTTGATGAAAGCCGGATCCCGCGTGTGAGTTGACGACATTATGACAGCAGCAAAGTAACAGCAGTTGTGAGGTGATAAGCAACAGCGGAGTAGCAGACAAACAAACCTGGGCGTCTGAATTTAAGCAGATGGATTGATAAGCAGAACAATATTGTACTCTAGCCACTGGCGGGTTGGGCCAGGGTCAAGGGTCGCGCTCTGGGGGTTATCGCCATTAAAGTAAACCATTGCACAACATTGTGATTAATAGCAATAAAGTATGTTCTTCCTGATGATCATAAATGCTTAAACACACACACCCTAACATAAAGGCTACCTGATACGAACATCCAGCTGGTTGATGGACTCACACTCACTGACAGAA
>JAXIVH010000040.1:3067857-3085259 GCA_036785325.1 Urophycis tenuis | reverse complement strand
CAACATGAACAAGCTAATATAATGATCTGTATATCGAGTGGTTTCCTCAACACCAGTAAATACCGTGATACACCATCTACAACATATATACGTATATAAATATACATAAGAATACTTGTTAAGACCATAAAACCGCCAGTCTTATAACAGTATATACTTTGATGTTTGTAAATTATAACTCCGGCAAAAGAATAAAAGCAGCAGATCATGCTCCTGTCCTTACCCTGCAGGTAACCTCACCTGCGTGCTATGATAATTGCCCGCTTTAAATACATTTTTGTTCAAATGTATTCAGGGAGAGCTAAACCTGTGCGCCGACCAAAATAGAAACAATTTGGAGCCGGCAGAGCGTGCAGAGGCCTGCTCCGACCTCTGCTCCACCTACACTTATTATATCAGGAGGCATGAAATGACTCAAGGATTGTTTGCAGATAAAGTGAAGTCCCTGACTAACACGGATGCATTTCAAATGCTCATAGATAACTCCTTAGGAGCTTACTGCACACATGAGCTCATGCATGCAAGTAGACCTTAGGCTTATCAAAAAAAAAAGGCTTACCATATACTGTACATACACACCCACACACACACACACACACACACACACCTTAAGTGAACACCTTAAAACACCTTAAGTGATCAATCTTTGCTTAGTTTTTTTTTCTTCCCTAAGCTATCGTTCAGCAGCTGCAAACGTATCAACTATAAATATAACGTAGTATGATGAGAAAGTGTACATATAAACAAAAAAAAAAGTGCACACACACTTTCAGTAAGTGTCAGCGTTAGACGGGTTAGGTGTTTGTTCCAAAACCGTTCGGTAGAAGACACTCACTCAAGGGGACTGCAAAAGTGGCATCGAAACAAAGCCGTGGAATTACGGTAATTATTGTGTCTGATGACATGCACACAAGTGGTGGGGTTGGAACAGTTTCTTCTGTAAGAATAAACACGGCCGCTCCTGTCACACGAAGGAGCCCTAACACCTAGCACCAGGAATGTCTGGAATCAACACGGAATCCCTGCGTCTATTCTGAAACATTTGACGCCGTGTTTGACTCAGGGGTCTTTGTGATCCGCTGCAGCGGCGCAGACTTCAGGGAAACATCTGAACATCTCGCTTTTTTTGTTGTTGTTATTCCCTCCTCCGCTGCCTGCTTCTCACGCTATGGCCTTTTTTTTGTTTCGTTAGCAGAGCGAGACACAAGCCCCGGAGCGAGTGCCAGGCAGACTCTGTGCCTTGACAGGTTGACATCTTTACAAGGTTATTTTTAGATCCCGTGCAACTTAGCTGCGACAGTTTACATTAATGGCAGGGATTGTTTTTTTTTTTTTTTTTTTTTTTTTTTTTTTTAATCATGAGACTTTATCTTAAACTTTTTTTTTTAATGTTTTGCAACAACAATTTGTTGCGAAATGATTGACTTTCTCACACGTGTGTAAGATTATACGTTATATAATCCAAACGGTTTCTTGCCCCCCCCCCCCCCCCCCCCCCCCCCCCCCCCCCACCCCCCCCCCCCCCCCCCCCCCCCCCCCACCCCCCCCCACACACACACACACACAACATTCCACACTGTACTTTTATCATCTCATACACAACACATAAACACAAAAAATCATACATATCAAATAATCTTACTTCTTACTATCTTATGTCCGGACTGTAACTTTGGTTTCTCTGTTTATAAAAAAAAAACACATTTCACATTTCACTTCAGTCCTTCAAAGGTTAAATACTCCGGAGGCGCACACACACACACACACACACACACACACACACACACACACACACACACACAGAGAGAGAGAGAGAGAGAGAGAGAGAGAGGAGAGAGAGAGAGAGAGAGAGAGATGAGAGAGAGAGAGAGAGAAGAGAGAGAGAGAGGAGAGAGAGAGGAGAGAGAGAGGACGAGAGAGAGAGAGAGAACATACACAGAGAGAACATACACGCATTGTGCTTGTCCCTCAGATTGCCCCCGTCTATATGGCAACTATCTCACGACGAAACAAATGAAACACAAACACACATAAACACACAAATATAATTTTAAAAGAGACAAGCGGGTCGCTACATGCACGGGACAGCGAGCGTAGGCCATTTGAGCCGCTGTCATTGTGCGGTCGGCCCTTGGCTTACGGGCTCTGTACATCCAGACTCTCAACAACACTGACCTCACCGCTGAGATTGGGTGACAAAATACAACGAAAATAGATCACTACTGTGCACCTTCCGAGTCACAAGACGGGAGGGAGATTCGCGATGCGATTCGCTTCAATGCGGTCGGCATGCAGTCTGACCGGGGAATTGGTACGGTGGCCACGGAGGACACGGCCCATGAGAAGAAACAAACAGAGGTAACTATTAAAAAGGCATCTCAACATATGTTTAGGAGTCAGCACGCAGGACGGGTCATTCGGTCCACGGTGACGGCCAGGTGAGCCCCGCCAGAGGCTGTGGGAGGCAGAGGGCGCGCATGCTGCATCTCACTATATCCAGGATGGGCCCTACAACTGTATTCTATAACATATTTTATTCTGTGCTTTGTTCTCATCTCATCTTTTGATGACCCGGAGAGCCCCCTCCCCACTCGTTTTCAAAAAGACTAAAGCATCCGGTGTCTTCACCGTATTCATTCTTTTATTGATGTATTTATAATCATTATTATATACATTCTGTCTTGTCTTCTATCTATCTATCTATCTATCTATCTATCTATCTATCTATCTATCTATCTATCTATCTATCTACCTATCTATCTATCTATCTATCTATCTATCTATCTATCTATCTATCTATCTATCTATCTATCTATCTTAATGGATCTGAAACAGGAGGCAAATACTTGCCTTGGTACTTAGGTATGAGAATAAAAACAATTACAAAATAAAATGTGATATTCCAAAAAAAAAAAAAAAAAAAAAAAAAAAAAGGATTTTGAAGTGCTTCCATTGAGCTTCAAAATGATTTCACGATCCACCTGAAGGCCACATAGATCCACTCTTATGGTGTTCTGATCATAACCCCAACGTGATGCTGAGGATAGGTTCCAATACAGACACACTCACTGGTGCGGTATTTACATCGTGTACACATAGGATACATTTGACAAAGCCAATAGCCTATTTAATTATATGCCACTATAAAGGTGTAGTGAAGTGTTTCAGCTTGGCAAATAATTGTAAATAGTCAGTGGAATGTAGCTTTTTGAATTGAGAGTGTATTTTGGTCGAAATGAACAGTTTTCCCCGGCAGGGGAGGCCACGCAACTGTGTTCAGGCTGGCAGCCCATACAAATAAAAAGGCAATGTACGCCACCTGGTTGTCTCAGGTAAAACGGTCCGCGGATCAAATTACATTACACAATGTATTATTGTAAACGGGGAGAGGCAGAGCTAGACTACTACTTAACATGTTGTGTCATCCGCGCACTAACAACAAAGTATGTCATTCGTGGAAAATATGAGTGTGCTCAGGAATGATAATTTGCTTTTAATAGCCACGCCCCTTTGGGGTTGGCCCAGAGGTGAGGTTGCTATAAACCGCTTTCGAGGTAAGCTGTAGGTGAGACTTTGGATTGCTCGTGGACTGTTACTGTTGCCGTCGCATATACGCACACACCGCCGTGCGTAATTGGTGAACGCACCCTGCGCCAAATAACACTTTCATAAGAACAGACATGCGATTTTAGATTGGCGTAATTTGGAACTGAACAATTGAAAGTAAACATGAAGTTTGAAGTGTTCTGCGGAAGTCACAATCATCACAGGAAACCGGTGGATACGAGCAACGGTGATGTGGAGTGCAAAGTGCGCTCTCCTCTTTACGGCGAGGAGGAGCTGGGGTCGGATGGGGACTACGTGTCGCGGAGTCCTCCACCTGCCACGGACAACAAGGGGAAGCCCTACATACGGAGACCCAAGCCGCCGTACTCGTACATAGCGCTCATTGCCATGGCTATCCGGGAATCCTGCTCGGGCCGGCTGACCTTGTCCGAGATAAACGACTACCTGATGCAGAAGTTTCCGTTTTTCAGGGGCAGCTACACGGGATGGAGAAATTCGGTTCGACACAACCTGTCTCTAAACGACTGCTTTCTGAAGGTGCTCCGGGACCCGTCCAGACCCTGGGGAAAGGACAACTACTGGATGCTAAATCCTCACAGCGAATACACGTTCGCCGATGGCGTGTTCCGTCGTCGCAGAAAACGCATTGTCAAAAAAATAAGCGACGAGGGAGCAGACATCTGCGGACAGGGAGAGCGCAGCGCCGAACGGGCGGTGTCCGACACCAAAGTGGAATCGTGCACCAAATTCACGAGTTCCTTTGCGATTGACAGTATCCTCAGCACGCCGTTCAAGCAAGAGAGAAGCAGAGACAGTCTAATCGTCCCCCCTGCCCTCATGTGGCCGTGCTACACAGGTTTCACCGCACCTCAGTCCGGTCAAGCGGCGCGCTTCCCACTGCAGCTCAAGTCAACGTTCCATGTGGACTCCATAGCTGCGCATGCGCTGCCCACATACACACGGTAGCAAATAAGGAATTTTAGAGACTGAGCTGATCTTCAAGTCCGATTATCAGGTTATGACAATGAAAACGTCATTGGTTAAACCACCAGCTTGAAAAAAAACAACAACGTATTATTGTGTTGAGGATGGAGATGGACAATTAGGGGAAAAGGGGACAAACTTTTTTTTTACGTTGCACTTTTTAACATTGTTCAGCTGTTTAATATTTATGATTATTTGTATTCAGATAAAAGGTTGCTTGCTCTTACCAAGAGCACAAGGTCGTTGGTTCATCGTTCATTTCTTTATTCAACCCAATGCAAGCACAACGTTATGCCAAGTCGATTCAACGTCCAAACAATATTGCCGATTGTCTGACTTATGTTTTGACTTATTTCCACATGTATGTTCTGTCCTTAATTTAATAAAACATGCTTTCATGGCGACCTGTAGTTTCATTGTTTATTGTTGAAAGTATTTGAATTGAATGTGAGAACCGGCCATATTTATTTATGTATTTATTACAATCAAGCAATATGGTTCATGTGAGGACGATGATGATCATTCTCATGATTATTTATGTTAGGCTTATTAATGACAATGCTTTTAGGGATATTTTTCAATAGTATTATTCGTTGTATTCGTATTATTCTTAACACCTTTTGGGGACGTGCCAGTAGTCTAGGGTAAATCATTTAAAGTAGCCTAATTCAAACGCAGCATTTGTTGCAGAGAGACTCATAAAGTTGTCTCCTGTGTGTGCGTCTTGGAAGGTCACAGTTAGCGGACATGGATATTCAATATTTATATTTTCTGTCTGGCGCTGCAAATAACTGTCGCCTCGTTTTTTACGCATGCGCAGAGAAGCGCATTATCCTCACCCCTTTCACCCAACCCATCCTTAAAAATATTTGTTTTTAAATCGCAAACGTTTCCAAGGGGTTCCCCCTGTTGTCAGGTGTAGCAATCTCTAACAAAATATAGAGCACAGAGAACACACGCACATTTTCAAATAGTCAAATTGTCTTCTGATCTTTGACATATCGGGCCAGTTTGAGACTCGCGTTGGAACCTTTACTGTACTAATCAAGTCATTTCTCAGGGGTCACGCGGCACGTGGTAAACTGACACTCGCACCTTGTGTGGTATGCTGGCCTGGCAGGCGCTGATGGAAAAAGCATGCGTCCGCTCGCTCGTGCAGACCCCGACTAATAAATGAACACTGCAATTTAACTGCTATGTCACCGAATCATAAATTACCCCCCCCCCCCCCACACACACACACACACACACACGCACAAGCAGGGCACATCCTATGCAACGTAATACGCGAACAAACGCGAGTGAATGACATAGTTTACAGACGCCCCTCTTCTTTATGGTCTTGGTCATGCTTACATGGGGATGAGGTGCTTTGGGTGGGGGTGGAGGTGGGAGGGGATATGAGTTACTTCGCCGTGTCCGGCTTCCACCCTGGTCCCGAGCCAGATAGGGAGGGAGGGAGGTCTTCAGTTCCTGCCGATCTCTAAGGAGGGATTGGGGAGGAAGCCTATGAGAGGCTTTGAGAATTGATAGGTGGTCGCGTCGTGTTTGGCTCACTGGATATGCGCAACAAGCACGCACGAGGAACACTATTTCATATTTAATTGTGCATGTTTCTTCTCCTTCATCATCTTCTTCTTCTACTTCTACTTCTACTTCTTCTTCTTCTGGGAACACTGCCAGCGATGGACAGACATAGGGGGGAGGAGCAGGAGCAGAAGCTGATGGACAGTTGGAGTTCTGGGATGTTTGACCAATAAGTGTGAGTCTCAACGGGGACTCCCATTCAATTCCACTCACGTGCTGCTGGCTTCTCAACTGTTTTTGTACTATGAAAAAACGTCGTTATTTTTAAGTATATTTCTCGTCAGATACATAATTTTCGTTGCCCTGTTGATTAGAGAGCAAGAGAGAGAGAGAGAGAGAGAGAGAGAGAGAGAGAGAGAGAGAGAGAGAGAGAGAGAGAGAGAGAGAGAGAGAGAGAGAGAGAGAGAGAGAGAGAGCGAAAGAGAGAGAGAGCGACATCATGACGACCCAGAGCTCCCAGCAACATCTGGACCCAGCGGTAGCAGCATCTAACCCTATGGATACGGACATGGTGGGCGCACACGCGGTGATGGAGAGCGCACCCGACGCGTCGGCGAAAGGGAAAACCAAAGGGAACTCCGGCATGAGACGATCCGAGAAGCCCCCGTACTCCTACATCGCCCTGATAGTGATGGCTATCCAAAGCTCGCCGACCAAGAGACTCACTCTGAGCGAGATTTACCAGTTCTTGCAGGCCCGATTCCCGTTCTTCAGGGGGTCGTATCAGGGCTGGAAAAACTCCGTAAGACACAACCTCTCCCTGAACGAGTGCTTCATGAAGCTGCCCAAGGGTCTCGGTAGACCCGGCAAGGGGCACTATTGGACCATTGATCCCGGCAGTGAGTTCATGTTCGAGGAGGGCTCGTTTCGTCGCAGACCCCGCGGATTCCGCAGGAAATGCCAGGCGCTGAAACCCATGTACCGGATGATGAACAGCTTCGGGTTCGGTCCGCCAATGCTGCAGCAAAACTTTGACTTTCAATCAACGTCTGCGTCGTTGCCCTGTCACGCCAACGCGTACAACATTGACTTCATGGGGAACACGGTGCCAAGCAACTTGGAGGCGCTCGGCGGGGGGCATCATGTCACCCACATGTCACCAAGCCCTGGGTCGTCTTATATGAATTCATGCCAGGCCACCTCTAACCCGGACTATTGCCAAGAGAGCAGTAATAGCCCGTTGCAAACACCCCCTGGAATGGTGGCATCTTTGGACTGTCAATCCCCGTATGCCAACACCAACACGCACTGGACATCGCCTTCTGTCCCGACATATATCAAATCGCAATCGATGGCCTCGAATTCCTCCACGTATTCCGCTCTGCACTCAGGGGTGTCACCTTATTCTATTGACCAAGGCTATCTTCATCACGGCGGACGAGATGGCTCTGACATGTCAGGTATACCATGTTATTCAACTATAATATGAAATATAATAGGCCTATAGGGCCTAGAAATCAGACTCTACAATCAGATGGCGTGAAGCCACACCAAATTGTTGGTGGAAGCCCAAATGAAGCCACAACACATTGTTGGTGAAATTAAGCCATCAAATGTAAATAATATATATATTTTTTAAATATAATGTTCAATAATATTACGATCTTAAACATGAATTTAACCTCCAAAATAGACCAAATCAACTAGGCCTCAACCAACAAAATGTGTGTGTGTGTTATAGGCCCAGGATATTATATATTATAATAAAAATCATGAAGCTAATAATAATTACCAATCATTCTAACACTACTAAGGCTACTACTACTACTACTACTAATAATAATAATAATAATAATAATAATAATAAAAATATTAAAAAATAATGATGATAGTAATAATAAGAATAATAAGAATAAGAATAAGAATAAGAACAAGAATACGAATAATAGGCTACATACATACAATACAATACAATTAAATAAGAATTGTATAATAGACTATATATAAGTAATATATAGCCACATGAAACAATGCCAACTCTTATTTCACAATTTATGTTTTGTTTAAATAGCCTATTGATCAAAAATAATGTTTATTCATAAAGCTTCACAACATGTTATTGCAGTGCTATTATAACATAATCCATTAATTAATGTAAATAATAAACACAGAAAAATAACATAATAAAAAAGGTATTGACGTAAATTTCAAATGACCCTTTATAAAGACACTATATTTCAATAATCACAGCTAACGGGTCTGTATTTTACCACTTGAACGATAGGTCTGTGGGCCTACTAACGTCTAATATTTATGTTCCTTTTCTAATGTTTTTTTTTACAGTGGGGCTATCTCGGTATGCAAGCCATTCAGCGCCAGGGTGCGACAGAAAGGACTTTGTTTTAAACCTCAACGGGATCTCCTCCTTTCATCCGAGCACCAGCGGATCCTACTATCACCAGTTCCCGCACCATCACCAAAGTGTGTATCAAGACGTAAAGCCATGCCTAATGTGACACAAGAGCACAAATGGCAATCCAAAGTTGTGTTCCCAAATGAACGAAACCCTCAGACTAATTTTAAGAGTCAATGTGAAACACGTTAATAAGTGATGAACAATTGACTTCGCCTAACGAATCATTATCAAAGGGGAATGATAGAGTAGGCATACAATGGTTTTCTCATCAATGTTTGTATTTTCGCATGAATTACATTTTTTCAATGTTTTTTTTTTTATTAAACGCCATTCTGCAAATACACGTCTGCATACACAGCTCGACCTGAATGTGTTATGTTTAAGCACTTATTTCGGTTTGATGTTCCGCGTCAATCAAATAAAGATATTTATTTTTATGTGCCTGATGTCGTGAGTGCATTTTATTTTATTTATCTATATTACCAGATTTTTTTTTTTTACAAAACAAATGAATATTGGCCCAGAAGATATGTGTTATTGCACATCATTTGGTTATAGGAATATAATTCAAAGCCAGTCGACTTCATATAGATGATGTAGGCCTAGGAAGCATAAAAACGAAGCATATATTACACCCTAAAGCATTTGATGCATTTACATTGCACCAGGCTGCTCCGAAATTAATGGTTTATTTGGGTATCAATATCCGGTTCAATCTTAATTTGCTTCTGCAGCTTTTGGCTGATACGTTTGGCTGAGGCCTAGACGGTGTAAGTAGGCTATAGGCCCACAGCAGGGGATCATCAACCAATCCAAAATATACCAGCATCCTAAAACATTTCTGACTTTGACACTCGTTAACGTGTTATAAGAACCCCGATGCTCGCTTGCCTTTTCTGAACACACGGATTTTGCATGGATATACCACCACCTAGTGGTGAGCATTAGGAATCATGAATCTTTGCTCCATGCAGGCCAAATTGCAGACACATTCGGGAACTTTTGGTTGATTAACAACAGCTATAATGAATACATTATACCTTTCAGTATGAAATATAGGAAATTGAACTCAATATATATCAACACCTCTATTTTTATTTGTTTGACCCGATAATGAATCGGATCAGCAATTACCCTGCAGTGAATGGTCGGGTGTCCTCACCATTAACCACAACACATGTCATGTAATGATAATATAGGCTATACTCAGATGGAATACATCAACGATTTACGCCGGTTCTATAGAAACTGTTCACGTCAGTTGGTTCGTTTTATCGTTACTTCAACAGTGGCCCTCCGATCCAGGCCACAGAAGACTGTCCTACAAAACTACATATTTTCCTTCCCTTGCAGCCTGCACTGTGTCCAAAATAAAACGCCAGTTACTCAAAATATGTATGCATTTCGATTCGATTACGACTCAAAATGATAATATCTTGCGTATCTCTCACATTTCAGGGTTTACAAACACGTACTATATGCTATGATAGGTTCCCGGCGTTCATAGCCAGGATGTAGTCAATTTCATGCATCACCATTTCTTTTGCTCAAACTGGAAGACGGTGCCCCAATGTGATGGGATATTTTTAACCCCATATATATATACGTATATTATTATGATTGATGTATACATATTAGATAATACATCTACTGATATAATCTATTATAATATAGGCTATTAGTCTTTATAATTTCATATGATATCGGGAAATAGTCATAAAATAACATGTTATGTGCTCAATTTAATTATTATTTTATATTTATTGTTGTATATTGTTTATTGTTTATTTATATTTATTGTCTGATGTTTGACTGTGCCCTTTCCGTTTCATCCTTATTCAAGATGGATTGACATCTTGCCAAAACAATAATCAACAGTTTATTTATTCATTTAGCCAATTTATTTTTATAAATTAAGCTGACACTCCAAAGCTTCATGAAAGGCCTGACCTTTATTTTCCATGGGTTTTTTTTTAATCGTTTGAGAGGAATTGTGATTGAGCGTGAGATGTGTTGTATTTGTTTAATAATTTGTTTCACAGCGTGGAAGGGCTGTCCAGGGGGGCGTTGTCGTTCCCACAGCTACTCCAAGATGTATACTAGTCGAGCTAACGCTAGGGGGCAGCAGTGTCCTTTTAAATGATGTTGGTAAGCGATTGGAGAGCCGGAGAGTCTCTCAACGACAAGGAAAACACACCGATGATGCGTTTGTTATGATAACATGACGGTCGCCCAGAAATCTGTTATAGGCTTTTTTTCAATCGAGATGCATGTGTTTATAATTTTGAATAATACAATTAAAAAATATACATTACGTTTTGATCGAGGGCCAAACAACATCTTCTTTTTCATAATAATCGACAGAGGGAGCCAAATTCCTATTTTTGACGCTCGTTCAGTTCGCGTCTATCTCACTACTGTAGTCCACAGACCCTGCCTGTCTGTCTGCCCATAACGTTGTAACTATTGTTTTTGTAGTTTATATTTTTTGTAATCAACAATCACTCCATTAATGCTCTCTTCTATATGTATTAGAATAGGCCTACACGAAAAGGTAAATAAAAATAAGCATAGGCCTCTAATTGTAGTGGAACCGTTTCTGACCACAATAATCTACAGGCCCAAATCGTGTTTAAGGTTAGGCCTATTCTAAAATAATATAAAATATAAACAATTTTTATTGTATGCATTCGGCTCAAATCTCAAATGGCCTTATCCATAGCGTGATACTTTGTTGGAGGAATACATATTGGTCAAAGCGAAAGGTGGTGTGGTGAAAGGGGAGTTCACCACCATATCACTAATGGGTGTCCTCGGGAGTTGTCCTGAAATATATGATTGTTGATGAGAATATGTTACTGTTCCTTTCCTTCACTTGAGAAGAAGCGCAATATAACAAACTAATGCAAATTATGATTGTGATCGCATTCGTTTTTTGTTCCTTTTATTTTATTTATTTATTTCTTAACGTTTGTTTATTATATTAATTTGATAATAGAGGAACCCGGGGGATGGTTTTTTTTTTTGTAGGCCACGTCCCACAAAAGAAAGGAGTAGGTTGTGGTTGTGAATTGTATAAACAGCCGAAGGCAGTGAGGAGAGTTCATGCCCTGGTCTTGTAAGAAGAAACCATCGGTGGACCAGGCCAATCCGCGGTCATTTAATTAATACGACCTGTAAGGGATTACTGCGTTATTGCGACCGTAACTTCGCCTCACAATGTGAACGTTTACCATTTTACGCAACTCGTTTTCACAGTAGCCCCGCTTGTCTGTCTTTTACCCCTCTACGCATTTTATCCCATCAAAGTTTGATACCAGTTTAATTATAATTAATGTTACTTAGGCCTATATCGTGGTGCATGGGTCCAATACGGTCGCCGTGTGACAAAGTTATAAAAAAATACTATAGGAAATATTATTGGGGTCGCCTAGGCCTAAATATATTAATTTGGTGGGATGTTTTTATGATGCTGATTCATCGGCTGAAATACAAAACAAAAAACATTTCGTTAGTAATATGTTTATTACAACACTACCATTCTATATATATGCCATATCAGACGCCTAACCCCCACGCACGCAGTCATTTACCACCGTCGTGAGAGATTGAGACATTTTGATGAAAAACGGCAGAATGGGAGGTGTGGCCGTATCTCCATATGGCTGCTCTTTTAATCTTTTTTTTTTTTGTTGCTCCGAGTCAACTATCACACCTTTGACCGTTCCCAGGCCAAACTCTCCTAATTTCCCTTGTAATGAGAGATAGCACATTTGCCTGCCACCCGTCGCCGATGATGCGGAGGTCTCCGTGGTGCTTTGATGTCCCAGGGGCCTGTGGCTTTTGTTGATTGTGGGCTTTAACATTCGGATGGCGTTATCTGTTGCATACATCGATACAAACGTCGTATTTCTTTATTCACTTCTTCGCTTTTTTATTAGTGAGTTGTCTTCTTAAATTAAATATATCCAGACCTCACCTTACTATACCAAATGGGAAACATATATATTTTTAATGTCCTCTTATTATTAGCCTTGGGTCGCATTTAATAACAAATTGGTGTAATTTATGGTCGACTTTAATTAAATAGATCTACCACTGTGAGTATTTTTTTTTCCTGAACAATGTAGGCCTATGCCTTCGATTGTATAAAAATGTGCAGCATTTTGAAGGCCAAAATGTGATAGTGATCTGTGTCCGAGCCTCGCTCTTGAATCTAAAGTCTTGGCTGTCGTGGGGGAGTTACCAACACCTCAGGTTTCTAAAGCCCTGTGTGTGGCCACACGTTTGTTCATTTCTGCACTCCGAGGGCTGCCCGGCTTCCAATTGGACGACTCCTGTACTTTGGAGGAGGGACTTCATTGGCAGCAAAAGGGAGGAAAGAATTTAACTGCGCAAAAGTACTGTGTGGTGACGGATGCCCAAGGTAGCCTACAGAACTTTTTCAATGCGTGTTACACACAGAGATGGGACTGCTTTAAACGTTATTCAAATCCCGGGAAGCACGAAGTATTAAATACAATTCTTGGGCTCTTTTTTTTTTAAGTGAGTGAGGATAGTCGTTGTGCTTTTTGATCGGCGTTAGAGAAAAGGATTAAGTGGAGATCTCCGGCTGCGTATTTTTGGAGCGCTCTTTTCGTCGGATCGAAGTTTAAACAGCCAAGGGGTGAAGACATGCAGGCTCGCTACTCCGTCTCAAGTCCCAACTCATTGGGCGTCGTGCCTTACATTAGCAGCGACCCGAGCTACTACCGGGCCGCTGCCGGTGGAGGATACAGCGGGATGCCAGCACCGATGAACATGTACTCTCACGCGGCCCACGACCAATACCCTGCGAGCATAGCGCGGGCGTATGGACCTTACACACCTCAACCCCAGCCCAAGGATATGGTCAAACCTCCGTACAGCTATATTGCGCTCATCACGATGGCTATCCAAAACTCGCCTGACAAGAAGGTGACCCTAAACGGGATTTATCAGTTCATAATGGAGAGGTTCCCGTTCTATCGCGACAACAAACAGGGATGGCAGAACAGCATCAGACACAATCTGTCTTTGAACGAGTGTTTCGTCAAAGTTCCCCGCGATGACAAAAAACCCGGCAAAGGAAGCTACTGGACACTGGACCCAGACTCGTACAACATGTTCGAAAACGGAAGCTTCTTGCGCAGAAGACGGCGGTTCAAAAAGAAGGACGCGATGAAGGAGAAGGAAGATCGATTGCAGAAGGACACGCCAGCGAGGCAGCAGGGCCGCGACCAGGAGCAGCCAGTGCAGGGCTCCCAGCCCGTGAGGATCCAAGACATCAAGACGGAGAACGGGAACGTGACACCGCCGCAGGCCGACTCGCCCTCCTTGAGCACGGTGCCCAAAATAGAGAGCCCGGATAGCAGCAGCAGTATGTCCAGCGGAAGCCCGCAAAGCATCCCGTCCAACAGGTCCATCGTCATGGAAAACACCGACCACCACCACCACCACCACGGGCAGGCTTCCACCCAGGGCTTCAGCGTAGACAATATCATGACCTCCCTACGCGCGTCACCCCAAGGTGGCACCGAGCTCCCCCCGGGCCTTTTAGCCTCCAGCAGAACACCGGGTATAACACCGTCGTTGTCCCTGAACTACTCCCCGAACCAGACGTCCGTCTATAATTCTCAGTGTAACCAAAACTCTATCTCCACTACCTCCAATGCAACGTATCATTGCAACATGCAAGCCATGAGTTTATACGCCGGGGACAGATCGGGCCACCTTGCTCCGAGCACCACCGTGGAGGACACGTTGCCCGATTACTCGATCACCACTTCGTCCTCCTCTCTCGGCCACGGCAATCTGAACTCCGGCCAGGACGGAGGCCATCACCCCCATCAAGGGCGGCTCACCTCATGGTACCTCAACCAGGCCGGGGACCTCGGGCACCTGGGTGCCGCCTACCCGACCCAGCAGCAGAACTTCCACTCTGTGAGAGAGATATTCGAGTCCCAGAGAATCGGCCTAAACAATTCACCCGTCAATGGGAATAACAGCTGTCAGATGTCGTTTCCAGCGAGCCAATCTATCTATCGCACTTCGGGAGCTTTTGTGTATGACTGCAGCAAGTTCTGAACAGAATGGCTTCTTTCGTGCTGACTGACTCTGCGAATGAAATCCAGAAGAACAACAATTCATTCACGTGGACTAGTATGAAACAATGCTCGAACAAGAGACACAAAGACTTGATTTTTGGTTTAAAAGAACAGTGTTACTGCAAATAACACGTAAGTCTCTTCTTGCTTTTGTGGCCTTTGTGTTAATGTGTTATGGATATGTGAACTTTCATGGACATATTCGTGTAAATTGCCTATAGTAATTTATTTCTAAACTGTAGCCGGATATTATGGACCAAACACCAACAAAGTGTTTCTAAATTGAATGGCCTTAATTGTCCACAAAAAATGTTCCATTATAAAGGAATAAGGAACATGTATATCACCGTACTATTTCAAAAAAAAATCTTTCATTTGTTAAAAAAAAGTTATTTGAAGGACTTGCATTGTTTGTTTAATAAATTGTAATTTCATGTGACTTTACGTTACGACTGATTTTTTTTTAAAACGTTTTTAACAAGGGCTAGAATTTTATTTGGACATTGTAGAAGTTAGGGGAGATTTTTTCTGTCGTTTTTTGTAGTGCAGGCTCACCTTTTTCGTAAATTACATGGAATTAGGCTACATGGAACTTAAACAAATCATAACACTAAAAATAAAAACGTAAAAAATGAAAGACTGGATTTAGTAACGACTTGAGGAGCCAGTATGGAGTAAAGCGTATAGGCCTGATCAAGGCAAATATCCTTGGCTACTGTCTGCAGAAATAATTTATATAAAATATTAAATTGTATTACTACCCTCAAAACAACTCTGTGTTTCAGTTGTTAAAGTGCACTAGTTACATTTATCTGGCAAACAACCCATAGGAGGCATGTGTGAAGTAGGCCTATCCATATATCCATCATATTTCCAATTAATGTGAAGTATAACCTAAATACATGCTAGCATATTTATAAATTAATGTCATTGGGCGATTAGTCACGTTTTTGATAATACTTTTAGAAGTGGTGTATTTGTGCTTCTGTCAGATTATGCAGACGGCCTGACATCACGTTGACCCCGGACCCTCTTGACTCATAACAACACTTCTAGACACGGGCTACTAAAATACCCAACACAACAGTTTGTTTGGATGGCCACGTGTATTTATGAGCGCATTCCTATGCTTGGTAAATATCGTGCCTGCAGTGCCAAAGATAGTTCTGATGTCACTTTCCGTGTGGCTTCTTAACGTCTTCCAGGTTCGAGTTCAATTAATGGGCAAACGCTGATCATTTGTGGACATAAAAACACAACGTTAATTCTCTGCACCAGAGCAGTTGAATCACTGCTATTAATAATTGTTAGTTGCCATTCCTAATAATTGTCTCTATTTATTGTATGAGTGCTGTGATATATTTTCTATAATATCTAGCAAAGCGGAAAAAATACATTAATTCAAGTTAACATAGCTGACACTCTTATTGGTAGGTTGTTCTTATTATTATGGAATTTTAAAAATAGCCCACTTTGTTCAATGTTATGGGTAACATGAAGCACACTGCACATTGATATTAGGCAGAATGTAACCGGTCTTATTTACGTCTGAAAAACTCAATCAATTTCCATGTATTTGCTAACCTGTCTGCATGTTTCCTTTCGCGCATCATGTTAATTATTATGTTTACATTTAGTTTTTGCCTGCTTGGATTTCTCTGATATCGACCCGTGACGACGAACCACGACGACTATCATGATGATGATACAATTATTATCAATCATAATATAATAACGAAAACAAATAATAATAATAATAATAATAATAATAATAATAATAATAATAATAATAATACAATTACATTATCCATAAAAACAATATTCAACTAACTAATGAAAATGTATTCGTTTCAATCGCAACACGATAGGCTTACAAGAAAAGGTGATAGGTTTTTACAACCATTGCAGTGTACGGTTGTCGTGTTGACTGGTCTATAGGGAGGTAGGCTTATACCATAACAACCATACCATCCATGACATGTCTGTTTGAAAATAAAAAGTTAAAGAAAGCATTTCAACATTAGAAGAAAGACTGTAGTACACTACAGTACTAGTACATATATTGCCCACTCGAATAGCTGGATGTCATTATCATTGTGGCCACATACAAAAACAAATATAGCAATAAAAAATGATGAATATAATAGTTGAATAGTATTTAAAACTCGCAAAGTAACACTAAAAATGCCACTATCGTATCCTTTCTCACATAGCTGTAATCAGACTCATAAAGTCATTAGATCCTTTTCCAAGTAGACCTAATAAACAAACGCCGTGTTAGTCTAGAGATGAATGGCGCCCTTACAGAATAGACCAGGTCAGGAAGGAATAAAATTCAATCAGAGCCCTGGAATCATTTTTCATGAGACGGAAAAGGCCGAGTGGGAGACGGGGGTCAATTAGGAGGATGTCGGCAGACTGAGCCTTATCAACAATGAAACAGGACATAGTGCAGTGTGTGCCCACCTCAATATTTGGTTTCAATACATTACCTCTTCAAGTAGGTCTACATGATGAATGTTTGTTGAATCTAGGTCTATTTTGTGTAGCATTCTTAGGCTACAGCCTATATTTTATTTGTATTTTTTTAAATAATTAAGCTTTCGTCAACCCATTAATTTAATTGGTTTAACGTCCCTCTATGCACTGGAATCTTATTGAAATTGCATCAGATTTTGTAACTTTGGACAATACGTGAACTGGTGAGCGCTGAGCACTCGCGTTACAAGCTATTCATATTCCCTGTAAACGTTCCGCTACATTCCTGGAAATGCAAAGCCTCG
>JAXIVH010000040.1:3053899-3060157 GCA_036785325.1 Urophycis tenuis | reverse complement strand
GAAGGACGTTTCATAATAGTGAGGGGGGAAAAAAAGAGACTCTAAGTGGAAATAAGTGTAGCTGCTAGGTTACAGTTTGGCTCTATGGCCAGCATCCCAGGTGCTGGGCTGGCAGTGAGGCCCCTTTGACGCATGAGGTTTTAACTGGCCCATCAACATGGAGGCTTTCACTTTACTGCCCCAGGGTTTACTGCACTGCGGTGTAAACGCAGCTCAGGTTTCCACTGCGATTGTTTCACTGCTCTATCTACCCTCCCACGCGCACACACACACAGTCATACACACACACATACACACACACATACAGACAGACAGACAGACAGACAGACAGACAGACACACACACACACACACACACACAGAGAGACAGACACACACACACACACACACACACCACCCCTTCCTCGCGGGTCGACAGCATTGACTGGGAGAGAGAATGGAGACGTCTTGCCTCAGTGGGAGATGGTAGAGAGGGAGAAAGAGTGACAGAGAAACAGGAGAGGGAGAGAGAGAGAGACAGGGAGACAGAGACAGAGAGATAGAGAGAGCAAAAGAGAGAGAGCTAGCAAGCGAGAGACAGAGAAACAGAGAGAGTGAGGGCTAGCGAGAGAGAGACAGCTAGCTAGAGAGCAAGAGAGAGAGAGAGAGAGAGGAAAGACAAACCACATTATTGAGAGGGCCCTTTCCTTTGACCATTAGGCACAATCATTGGCACTTGACTGACTAGCATCATGCTGTGTCATCTGCACAGCTGTCATAGATCTCCAGTTACAGAAATGTAAATATTATTTATCACCAATGATGACGCTATCACTGGTAGGCCTACTGGTGACTCTGAGAACAGATTTCATCAAGGGCCTCCTATAGCCTAAAATAACTTCTTATCTGATGAATGGACTAATGGTAGAGACAGATTTACTGCTGCAGAGAGAGAGAGAGAGAGAGAGAGAGAGAGAGAGAGAGCAAGTGAGAGCGAGCGAGGGTATAGCCCTGAAACTGGAGACCATAGACCAATGTTTATCGCTCGCTTTAGCACAGTCATTATACATGTGGGGGAAAATAATATAAATGAAACTTAAGCCCTGCTAATATCACCATTTTTTTAAACTCCCTTGTTGTTACACTATACGCACTATGCTCTGCATTAATTAATTACTATGTGCAACACTGTGTATCACGATACAGAATGACTCTCGGACTCTGGGACACCAACGACTTGATGAATGCGTTGCCTTCAGATTTGTACTCGTGCGTGCCTTCCAGTGCAAGGTAATACACAACTACAAGTCATTTATCTAATTCATGACGACATTTAAGCATCAAGCTCCCTTCACACCTCACAGTGCGTCATTCAAGGCATGTCGTAGGACACAAGCCATCGTGTGACCCCGAAACGTGAACGCACACTCGCTCTTCAGACACTTCATCGTACCACCAGACGATTAAACACCATCATTTACAGGGGAATTGTGACTGAAAAAAGTATGACCGCGTCAAACAATCAATATGTGTGTGGTTTGCTGGCCTGGTCTGCTCACTGTCTCCAGCGAGATGGAGGGCTGGTTGTCCAGTGGGCTGCACGAGGGCCCGAGGAGAGATGAAGTGTAATGGCCCTTGCTAAGCCAAAGGGGAAAAAAGAGAAAAAAAAAAAACCCTGCGGCTGTTATGATGACCACTACAATTGTCCTCCATTAAAACAGATGCCGTTTTCTTTATTTTTCCATGAAACTGAAGGCAAATGCTCCCTTTATTTCCCCTTGTAGATCGATAGAAGCCATTCGGACAGAGAGCGTTGGTGAGTTGAAACGCGTACCATATTATTAGCCGTTATACTCTTGCTCAGAGGGTCATCGTTAATATGTGTATTGATACTTAATACACCATAAATTGTACACATTAATCAACGTTTTACATGAGTCCAATAACTTTCTTTGCGTTTTTCACCCTGCAAGTAAAAAAAAATTGCAAACAACAAAACATGAAAATGCGATACGCTACATCAGCTAAACGTGGGGAAAATCCCAATTTCAATTCATCGTAGCAGAGCAGCGCGACGATAGAAACAGTGAGTGATTAAAGGCAGAGTAAGAGCAGCGCCAACGCAGAGCGCGACAGCTCCATTTCGCTTCATGCTCGGTGACCTGAGTGTTTCTGAACGCCGTGCTGTATATGTTTATTTCTTGTGGCCCATTACTATCTGGAATAGGGCCGGTGTTTCGGACCCTGCTGAATTCTGGGAAATCGGACTTGTTGTTTAAAGGTCTCAGCAGTTCTGTACGCACTCTGTGCAGAACTTCATAAGGAGAGCCCATGCAGCTCAAGTATTTCCAGCTTCAAATGATCTAGAAAAAACACATTCCCACTATGTGGTTAAAAGTGGGCGTGATCCATGTGTACACTTGTGGAGGAAGGAGTTGCACATGGTCAAGTGTGTGTGTGTGTATGTTGCGCGCACGTGTGCATGTGTGTGTGTGTGTGTGTGTGCGTGTGTGTGTGCTCTTGTGTTCATGAGCTGTTTCATATAATAGCCTATTTGTCTCTGACTAGTAAACGTCTCAATAGGCCTCAGATCTCACAGATTTTCCCAGATTTAAACCCACACAGGGAAGCCTTTCGGTGTCTTTCACCCTGATTGTTGTTTCATCTTATTCATCCAAACAAAAAGAAGGACTTAATCGTGGATGAAATAATAAAGTATTTAAAAGGTACAAAAAATACAGAAATATACAAATGGTATCCAAATACACTGTAAAAAAAAAAACTCTTCATCTGCACATCTGCCATTCCTGGCACCATCGTGAGCGAGGAATTCCCGAAAACTCACAACATGAAAAGGATAAAGATATACATTTTGACCGCATAATATACACTCATTAAAAAAAGACTTTTCATTTAAGATCCTGGCGTGGGCCGGCAGCAGCAAATCCTACAGTGTCTCAGAGCTGTTCCCTATGCTACATAGTAATTCAGAAGCAATATTGTTCTATAGGACCACCCGGGGGGTTTTCAGCCCTCCAAAGCCTAGCCTCTGGTCAGAAAACAACCACGTGGAGATGAAGTGTCCCGTGTCTCGCCTGCTGACGACTCAGACGGCAGATCCTTGGATCACACCAGCAGCGCTGCCTGAATCAGAACAACAACCGCTTTGGTGTCGACACTCTGAGCGCTAAGTCTCATGATAACTCCTGTTCCCAGAGGACCTCACCGGGCCTCGCTGCTGGCTGTGGTGCTTGACGCCGCTGCGTTGTCTTCGGTCAGAACCGTCACCGTCGGCCCCGCGCAGCATTTCATAATGTGCCGGGGGTGTCCAGCGGTTTACACTGCGTTTACAGTGCGTGCGTTTAGCGTTCGTCCGAAGCGACTTGAAATAAATGCATGTTATCGTGATGTTGCAAACGATGCAAAGGAGTACAAAAAAGTCATCAAATTGAGCATTTCGCAAAGTTTAGCAAATTTAGCTAATTTAGATCATTTTAATGTAAAATACTGTTGTAAATAACTGTTGTGACTGACATTATCTTATATTGACGTTTAAAAAGATTTTATGTAAATAAACATCTCTCTGTGAACACAGTGGTGAGTCTGCTTATGTCCCACTGATGAAGTCATATTCGCAGTAATATAAATGTTATGAACTGAGTATCAGTACAGTGGAGAAACTGTTTGTATTGCTGGGGAAAATGACTGCTTGTCACCAATGGAGTCGCCAAAGAGAGCATAAATCTTCAAAATGACCGCTTTAAGAAGCACAAAGAAACGCACCATTCTGTCTTTATTTCTTGTTAAAAAGAAAACGCATACAATATTTCAACAAGAACATACAGTACATTACAGGTCATCCTGTGTTCCTGTTATTCTTCTCCAATGTAAACCAGTCAAATAAGACCGCTGTGTTGTCCACCCTGACCTTTTCATGTCATCAGCGGCACCATGGCTTCACCCTCGCGGTGATTCATGTATTCAAATGTTGAGCCTGCATGTGTCTGCATAGCCCCGCATGTCCTCCCGGTTAACTTCAAAGCGGCGGGGCTGTATCTGTCTAATCCCCCCCGCGTCCCGCAGCCTGTGTGTGTGTACAGTACCAGGGGTAAGAGGGCCCCGGGGCCCTGCGGTCTCTCATCTGGCCCCTGCTGCTCTCTCTCTCTCTGTCTCTCTGTCTCTCTCTCTCTCTCTCTCTCTCTCTCTCTCTCTCTCTCTCTCTCTCTCTCTCTCTCTCTCTCCTCTCTCTCTCTCTCTCTCTCTCTCTCTCTCTTGCTCTCTCTCTGGGTACACGTGGGACCGCAAGTGCTAATTTGTCTCTTTTTATTGGCTCTCACGACCACCGCCCCCCCCTCACACACACACACACACACACATACATATGCATGCACGCACGCACACACACACACACACACACACACACACACACACACACACACACACACACACACACACACACACACACACACACACACACAAACACACACACTCCATAATCCTCTTAACAAGGTAACAGAGTTCCCCAGTCTATTATCTCCCCATCTTGTGTGTGTCAGTCGCATTATGTGTGTATCTATTTTATTGTTACATTTAACTTAGTAATTTATGAATGTATACTTTTTTCTATTGATGTATGCATGTATTTATTGTATTGTATTTATGTAGTTATTAAGTGATTCCTTTGGTTATATTTAGATATTTCTTAATTTATTGTTAAGTTATTGCTGTTTTTTATTATTATATAATTATAAAATTATAAATTGTATTATAATTTGTTACTTAATTAATTTAATACATTTATTTGTTTAATTATTTAGTTAATCGTATTATAATCGTTTTGTGTTCATTGTTCAATGAGATGTATTATTTGAAATATATATGCACATATTTATATATATATGTCATATTTATAAATCATATGTATATCTGTATATTCTATATTTCTATATTTTTCTGTCTGTATATTTTTCTTTATCTATATTCAGAAGCAAAATCTTTTCCATTCCTTTTCATGGATATCTGTAAGCGTTATTAAGACCCCTCCACCAACTGCCACGCACACTCACGATGCATTTGCTGTCCACCTGGTCGCCGTCGCCATGGCGACCAGGTGGACAGCAACATAAACACAGGTGTCCCCCGGGGAGGCCAGGGAGTAAGCTCCCTGGCCCCACGCGTGTGCTCTGAGGGAGGTGTTCTCCACATCAGTTAAACACCGGGAGGCCTGGCGGTCGACTCCCGTCCCGGGCAGGACGCGTCCCACCGGGCCAGGACGATGATGATGATGATGATGATGATGATGATGATGATGATGATGACGATGACGATGACGACGACGATGACGACGACGATGACGTCATCGTCGGGATCGTGTGTGGGCAAACGGAGTCCGCTGCATGGCGGCTGTGTCTTCCCGGGGCCTCCTGGAGACGGTGATGTCACCGCTGTAAACTGCGGAGGACCAACGGGTGAAAGTCTTGTAAAGCAGCAGCCGCGAGGCCACCGGCCAGTCACTCTCCACACGGGGCTTACGGCCCCGCGTGGAGTCGTAACGCTGTGTGTTTTTATAATCAGGGCATTTCCACAGACTCGTAATGCCCGGCCGCGTTTCAGAGTTTAGAGGTTGAACGTATAACGAGACTCCTTAATCACCAAACACACAAGCGACACTTTATTTTTTGTTCCCAACGCGATGTTATTTAATTCATCATTAGCATTACGCTATGAAGCCGCCTCGCGACGGTCCTCCATGACTAACATGTCTGAACAAATAATAAATAAAGACAGAGGGGTTGGGGGGGTGGGGGTGGGTCGGGGGGGGAGGCTTCGGAGAAATGGCTGCCATCAGCCCGGCTGACATTCTTTATTAAGTTAACGTTCACTTCAGACTCCCCTTTTTTTAATTTCCTGACTACCAGTGGTCTCCCTGCTCCTTCAGGTTGTGTTCAAAGGCCGCGTGTGGCAGCCGGGCGTAATGCAGTCTGACAGGGAGACACACAGGGCCATGTCCAGGGCACCCGGCTAATCTGCTGCTTAACCACCGGGGTGCTAACCCTGGCTTTTTTTTCCTTCGTTCTCCTCAAAATGTGCATGGATGCTTTGCTATTCAAAATATTTTTTTGGTCAAATGACTCACGGGTGAAACATGTGAAGTAATGTGATTTTCTGAAGGAGGTATTTCCCGATAGTTTGTGAGGCATCCGTGTGATCCGTGTGTGAGAGCTTGATTTGAATGGGATCCAATGAACCCCCCCCCACCCTCTCCCCCACTCACACCGGC
>JAXIVH010000040.1:3046399-3048899 GCA_036785325.1 Urophycis tenuis | reverse complement strand
TGTGTCTGGGAGACAGGAGACGGGAGCAGCTTAGACCAGAGTGAGAGGGGATGGGTATGGCAACCCTTCCTCCCCGATGCCTCGTGAGGAATTAGCAGAGACAGCGATGGCTTGTGGGTAGTGAATTAATCAGACACAGCTCATTGGTCAACGAACCAGAGTCCATTAGCTGGACCGGCCTCTCCCTTCCCACCTCTCCCAGCATAGCTGTGGGGGAGAGAACAGGACAGGGGAGGCAGAGCATATTTATTTAGTTTGGGGTCATGGGTCGTTGTCGTCTAATTATCGGGCCGTTCTTTTTTTTTTTTTTGGTTTTAATCTATTGCCTTGTGGTCTTTTTAATTAGAAGGGGAATTTACAGGGACAGATGATATAGAGAGGTGAGCACATGGTATGCTATTGAGTGGGATGTGAACATGTAGCGTAACCAAGTAGCATTCCTTGTATTGCAGACACACCTTTCAGCCCAGTAGGTTGTCATGCTGTAACACATACAGCATGACACATAAACCAACATCTTTCAAGGGGATCTGACACATTACGACTTTGGTGAGCTTAAGATTTGGTAAGATAAGATTTGGTGGAATTAATACTGACATAGAAGTAAGACATAGACATTCAAAGTAATTGTCTAATAGTAGGCAAACATAGGCAAATTACTTACTTATTACTTACTACTACTGTTAATTTGCCTTTGTTGCCTTGAAGTACATGTACTCCAGAAATTATTTGCATTTGCAATAATTTATTTAGACATGTTTATTACTCACAAATGGCAAATTACTCCATTACTACATATATTTAGTAATGGTAATATAGCTTTACTTAACTTTAACATCTGGAGACTAAACTAAATGATTTGAGATGTTTAATCTGTGAGTAATACCAAATCTATACTTATTATTTGTGGCGTTATTAATGACACACATGTACACATGTACAGATACAAATGTCATGTACGGTGACTTCCTTAAATCATGTAAACATTTAAAACACATCACATTCGAAAAAGAACTATGATTATCAACAAATGTTACAGGTTGCTTTGAATTATTCACATTAGTATTCAAGTGAAATTATCGTCCCATGCTTAAATTCTGATTGCAACAATGTCCTCATAATAAATGACAGGGGCCTGATGTGAAAAACACATGGAAATATAGAAGGGCACAGTAAGTCTACATAAAAGTCTACATGATGAATTGAATCAGCAACACACCAATGAACGTAATAAGCCGTATTGCTGTTGTGTTTGCGAGCGCATTTCTGCCACGGGATTTTGGTGAACTGCGTAAATCTCAACATCTGGTATGTTTCAAAGCAAGACACCGAACAACAGCAGGAAATAAACGCTTCTGTCAGTTGCTGTTTCATTACGCCTTCTTCATGTTAACCCTCAGCTGTCTCTGTTTAGCACACAATATCTTTTTATGTGCGCTCCCCACTGCCAGCCCCGCTCTGTGACTTTAGGACAGAGCCTATGTCGAGCGCCCTCTGACCCGACACCACAATGTGTTACAACACATAAATCCAGACCCAAAAATACGTCGTTTGGTTTATTTTTGTTGATGCGACAAGAAGAGGTACTGCAAAATTATATATACAGTACAACAGCATTATATAGTACAGTATTCAACTGTAGTTTTAATACACAAATGCATGGCAATAATTGGTATAGTTTTCCACATACTATTTCAGAGTATTCCTTTGATTGATACTTGTCACAACTCCACCAATGCAAAAATGTAACAAAAAATGTAACAAAGAACTCACAACAAAAAACACATTTACAGATAGCTGAGAAAAACAAGACCCAGAAGTAAGAAGTATGAAGGCTGAGCCCGGCTCTGCGCAGAGCCTTGGCAAGGGGAAACGTGATTAGCTATGAAGCTATGAAGCGTATGTGCATCTAATGAATGCATCTCTGCTCCCCATCCATCCCACGCTCCTTATCAATCCCTGCTCCGGCTTCATCCTCCAGCCGCCCTCGTAGCCCTCGGGCCCTGGAGGAATGTGCAGATATGACTGATAAAGAGAGAGAGACAGAGAGAGAGAGAGAGAGAGAGAGAGAGAGAGAGAGAGAGCGCGAGTGAGAGACCGAGAGAGGGAGTGAGAGAGACAGAGAGAGACAGACAGACAGACAGACAGACAGACAGACAGAGCGGAGCTGGGGTTTGTGTTGGGTAAGAAGTGAAGGGGGCTAACTTTAAGGCTGCTACTCGGCATAAGCAGAGCCGTAAAACTGTGTCAGAAAAATGTTGCCCCCTCGTCCTTCTCCACCTCCTCCTCTGCTCCTTCTCCTCCCTTCTTTTATATTCTTTATGGGGTCTGTAACCGCATTTGTTACTCGTTTGATGGGCTGGGGGAGCCGGCTGGGGCCCCTGAGAGTACAAGATATTATTCTTCAGGCTGGACCCTCGTCGAAAGCCCCCCCCTACCCCCACCCCACCCATGCACCCACCCACCTCCCCACTCCCACCATGGAGTCCGCCCCGAAATA
>JAXIVH010000040.1:3036399-3038899 GCA_036785325.1 Urophycis tenuis | reverse complement strand
TGGTTAGCTGCCAGCTCAACACAGTGTGACCACCTGGCCCAAATGAGGACCCCTGAGAAGGGTTTACAAGCTCCTTATCTGAAACCCCACACCCTAAACTCTCTCTCTCTCTCTCTCTCTCTCTTCTCTCTCTCTCTCTCTCTCTCTCTCTCTCTCTCTCTCTCTCTCTCTCTCTCAATTTAACCCTCAAATCCCTGAGGATGACAACCTAAGTGAACACATCTAGATACAGAAACGATGCCTAGCTCCTCATCCCAGCAGATGCCTGCACAGATAAATACATAATTCCTACCCAGCACATCGTGGACACATTGGACCGAAAAAAGAAAAAAAAAAAACACACACATACAAACACAAACTCCCCCAAAAACTCCAACAAAAAATCTCAAACTGAAACCGATCCAAGTGTAAATGTGACAAAGTGAGCACGCCAGAGCGGCTCTGCTCATTATTTATGTCATGTGACCGAGGGAATCTCGTGAAGCGATTGCTCCTAAAGTGTCCTGTTCCACTCCAGTGCGTTGGTGCTCAACATTCTTCGCCAAAGCCAGGGATTATACAGAAGGTCAGTGGCGTTTTTTTAGGCCCAAAGGTGATAAATCCATTTGTGGTGAAATATTCATCGTATTACCGTTAGAATTGTAATCTTGTCTTAGCACCGTATGTGTGCAGAGTGAATGCCAAGTTGTGCAAGGACTTAATTAGCCCAGTCAAATGGAGACAGATAAGTGGCAGACAGCCAAACTGTGTAGTATTCTGCCCATTACTGTATTGTACCATCGCAATGTTTTGTTGCATTGCAGTACTCAGTCTGTATCTCAGTACTGAACGTTTACGATAATCAACGCTCTGTTGTGATACCGTGAGATGCGTTCATTTGATACATACGTCTATCTGCCCCCTAAACAAAAGCATCTTTCTCTGTGTGAACCAGAGACACTGGAGGACTGTGAGAGCGGGCTGCAGCAGAGACTGATTTTTTACACTTTCTGCACAATTTCCTCCCTATTTCCTCCAGTAGACCGTCGTCTGCAGAATGTGCCGAGTGTGCTTTCCACGGACGAGAGACTATAGAACAAGCCAAAGAGCAAGAGAGAGAGACAGAGAGAGAGAGAGAGATTCAGAGCGAGAGAGAGAGAAAGAGAGAAAGACAGAGAGAGGGAGAATGAAATTAAAGGGAGAGAATGTGCCTGTGTTCCACCGCTGCCCCGACCCAAAAACATGGAGTTATTACCCAATAACCCCTATGTCTCTTCTCTCTCTCTCTCTCTTCACTCTCCATGGCTCTTCTCTCTCACGCTCCTCTCCCTCTCTCTCTCTCTCTCTCTCTCTCTCTCTCTCTCTCTCTCTCTCTCTCTCTCTCTCTCTCTCTCTCTCTCTCTCTCTCTCTCTCTCTCTCTCTCTCTCTCTCTCTCTCTCTCTCTCTCACACTCACTCGCTCTGAATCTCTCTCGCTCTCTCTCAATCTCTTTTTTTCATGTTGGAGTTCCCGGAACATTGGCCCACCATTACAGACCAGAGCACTTGGACTGCAAACCAGTTCTGACGTGTAAAGCAAAGAGAATATGAGCTCAGAGTGACATGCAGCAACGGGAGCCTCGTTATTTTATTTAACATAAAACATTTTGTATTCCATTCTCTAGTATGTCCCTAATCAGCAGATCATCTTATCCATCATCTGAATTCCCCCGATGAATGGTTCCACTTTTGTATTTTATGAAAAAGACGTAATTTTTTGTATTTGTATTTTTGGGCGTACTGACATTGCTGGTCACCTCACGGTTGTACTTTCCGTGCATAAATTGGTATTACATCTGGAGAACGTTTATGGTTCTCAGGAGCAAGGTTACAATGTGATTAATCCATCTCCCATGGCCACCGGGCTTCTCTCGTCGTCACCACGGCGTTTGGGTCACTGTTTGTGTACTCGTCTAAAAGGCAACAACCCGAAATCCTTGACACCTTCTTCGGACGGCTCATCCATTCTGTTGTCACCACATAGATGCATCTCTGTATCGCAGGGTGCAAGGTCTTCTCAAGGCCTGCCGTTAACTCGTCCGCTCATCCCAGTGCACTGAAGGTGAGTGGAATCTCTCACCCGCGCTGTCTCTCTCACCCGCCCACACGCAGGCCCCCGTCGCTGCAGACAGGTGGTGGGGATGTGGGCCGCAATAAGCCATTTGTCTCCGGGGGGAAAGGGTGGGGGGACTGTAACCTGGAGCCTGAAGTCTGAGGGCCCCTTGAGAACCACACTCCCTCCACACAGGAGCCAAGGCATGCCGGGTGTAAGCAGAGAGGAAGCCCAACTCTCAAAGTAGGAAGGATGCCCTCTCTTTAAAAACCAGGAAATGAGTTCCCAGGATGCACTGAACGATGGGGTCACACACATACACCTTTTACACCGACTCAAAACACCCCCCCCCCCAACCCCCTCTCTCGCTCTCCCTATTGACTCCCTATTGAGGCGACCCGGGCCAGCATACTGAGCTTGTAGCCACGG
>JAXIVH010000040.1:3030166-3032666 GCA_036785325.1 Urophycis tenuis | reverse complement strand
CACACACACACACACACACACACACACACGCACACACACATACACGCACACACAAACACACACAAACACACACACGCACACGCACCCCACACACATACACGAACACACGCACACACACACACACACACACACACACACAGGATTTGTCTCTGTGCTTGGATGTAACTTTTTCCTTCTAGACCGGGTGGTGCCTTACTGGTTCACTATAGTCTGCCTTTCTCCCTCATATTCCAGTTGCCTGGTAGGATCGTGGCTTCTTCTCCTTATGTGGTGGGGGTGGTGGTAGTTTCCCTCCCCTGAAGCCAGGAAAAATTAGTATGTCATCATTTCACGAGACCAACCGTTGCTGTACAAAGTCCCAGGAAGGGAGGAAGACTATTAGATACCTATATTTCCTGGTGGATGGGGTCTTAAGCCCGAACCCCCCTCACCCCCCTTCCCCTTTTTGTGTGTGCGTGCCCAACACACACACACACACACACACGCACGCACGCACGCACCGCACAACACACACACACACACACACACACACACACTCAGACACCCCATTGGCATATAAAATGGAGACATAACCCAGAGGACTGCTTTGGGATCTGTCTAAACACAGACTAAGTACACTGCTTTGGATGTGGATTCTCTAAGAAAATAATGACAAAGCCACTGATGGAAACACAGTTTCCTCGAAGTACAATTCCAATTGAGGAGAAGCAGTGGGCTGTCACGGTATAATACAATTGCAGACTAATTCTTTTCATAATCTCCTCCATTTCTTTAGGCTATTTTGATCCCTACATTTGCGTAAGTGTTTGCAGTTAGCTTAAACCATTATGTTACTGAAACTATTGAAACGTTTCCCCTTAAAATAAGATGGGCTATTGATCCCGGGCTAAGTCAGCAGACAGCCCCGAGTTCTTTTCTCTTCCATCGACTGCGTCTCATCTCTCTTTATGAGTGATGTCTGAAAACACTGAGATGGAACGCATGCCATTTAGCGCTGCGATACGAGAGCTGGAGCCCTGCAGCAGTAAAGGGACCAACGGTAGGAAAGGTTTGTAATAAAGTTCAACCAGGTAAATCACTTTTCCACTTGTCATCACCTGCAAAGGTAATATTATTGAAAGCAGGCGATGTGTATGTATAACATGTGAGTGCCCAGACCCACGGTCGCTCTCCAAATTGGGCCTTTGTGAATTTTAAAACATTTTAATAGTGTGTCTATCATCCATGATGTGTGCTATCGTCGGTGATCTTTCATTTTTGTTGTTGTTTTTAATGAAAATATTAGACATTTATAAGTCATTCTGGACCTATATGGATACCTCCTAGACATACTTGGCTATCTGAGCATAGAAAGCCAGGCCCCTAATAAAGTGTGGTAGGTAAGAAGGTTAAGATACGTGACCAACCCATGAGATCATATATACTATATCATACCAACCTGGTGACCTATGTGATGCTTTTACTATACTATGCAATACTATACTATACCACAATACTCTCATAAGATACTATAATATACTATACTATATTATAATTACATGGTACTACATTATACTATGCTTTACTTTACAATACTCTTATCATATACTGTACCAATAATACTATAATATCATGCCATAGCACCGTGCCATGCCATGGCCATATCATTACAATACTATACTATACTATACTATACTATACTATACTATACTATACTACACTATGCCATGCCAAACTATACTTTTTCTGTTGTTGTTATTAACTACTAATAAAAAACAGTTCCATAAAGCTTAGAGAAAAATAACCCTAAGATTCCCCTCAAGTGAAAAACAGAATGGAGTCCTGGCCTCTGTGAGCTTTACCAGTGAGCTGAGTCTCACGCAGCCACTGCACTGTGAGCTCTGAATCGCAGGCTTTACAGGCTTTCCCTGCCTGGCCCAGAGACTTGCTGACTCCACACTCTCATCTCTCTCTATCCTCCCCCCATGCGCTTCCAGCCTCCTCCTCTCCTCCTCCTCCTCCTCCTCCTCCTTCTCTCTTCCTCCTCCCTCCTTATTCTTCTCCTCCTCCCTCCCTCCTCCTCCTCCTCCTTATCTTCTCCTCCTCCTCCTCCTCCTCCTCTTCATCTCTCTCCATCTCCTCTCCTCCTCCTCCTCCTCCTCCTCCTCCTCCTCCTCCCAGGTCGTGCTCACGCCCTGCAGCCCTGCGGCCGTGCCACCCTCGGAGCTCCTCCAGACCACCAAGGCCTGGACAGCTGTGCCTGGATTGGCCGCCAGTGAAGGGGGCCCTCTCCATGGGAAGAGGCAGAGGGAGAGGTGCTGGCTGGCGTGGGTGGAGGAATGGTGCTGACAGTGGCTTAGCGGTAGGGATTTTTTTCTTCTTTTTTACACTTGGGTCCCAAATTTGTAAAAAAAAAAATAAATAAATAAAAATAAAAAAAAAGCTCTGAAAAGAAGTTTGTAAAAAGTTTTTTTTTTTTTTTTTTTTTTTTTTTTTTTTTAAAGGGATGTATGATTAAATG
>JAXIVH010000040.1:3017666-3020166 GCA_036785325.1 Urophycis tenuis | reverse complement strand
AATTATTTATGTTTCATAATTTCCAGAAGGAATGAGATACATTGTATATAGAATGTCTTACATCAAACATATACTTGCAAACGGAATGACAGAAATCAGTGCAAATAACTGAACAACTGTTGCATGTAACAAATGTTTGATGTTTGTTGATATTACATGAATTTAAAATGAATGGATGCATGAAATGAGGTCCAGACTACTGATTCTCCTCATGTCTTTCACTCGCTACTTATACTGACCGAGGGGAACTGTGTGGGGGGAGAGGACCTGTTGAAATGGAACTGCATATGTTGCCCTGACTGACTGACTGACTGACTGACTGACTGACTGACTGACTGACTGACTGACTGACAGATGGATAGACAGACAGATAGAAAGATAGACAGATAGACACGACAGAGATAGACAGATAGAGATAGACAGATGGACAGATAGAGATAGAGAGAAGATAGATAGATAGCAAGATAGATAGACAGACAGACAGACAGACAGACAGACCGTCCTCTTGGCATGCTTACTGTGTCGGTTGCTTCAGGGATTCACCCACACCTTGTTCCAATATCCTTTTCTCTCTGTCTCTGTGCTCTCCATTCGTTACGCTTGTAGTTTCTCCTCATGTTTTAAATGGCAAGAAAATGCCATAATAAAGAACTAATCTAATTTGTGAACATTTGCCGTTAGCCTGGTCAGCGAGGATTGTTATAGAAACCGCTGCAAAGATTGTGTAATATTTTAGGATTTTAAAACCTCCTTCCAGGCTGAAATAAATATCAGGGGCAGCCATGATGCTTGAGTTAAGCTAATATCTTAAATATTTTATGCCGTATTCTATTCATTTTTCGACGGCTGTAGAATAGGAGTGATTGAAAAGAGTTCAAACACAAGGGGATGAAACATTCTGGTTCTGTTTGTCTGTTGGCGTCACCTCGTCTTGTAAAGGTCAAAAGGTCTACGACACAAAGTCAAATGCAATGGAACAGAAGGACAATAAAATCCTTTTTGACTATAAATATTTTGTTTCTCAGCCTTTAAATTACGATAACCATAGCATTCTCAATAGGATTTGGCTGTAGACGGTTGTCATTTCGCAGGTTTTTTTTTCCCTTTGGTTGGGAAGTTTGCCTTTTTTTTTCATACAAATGTGTGATTAAAAATAAGTTTAGTTCTCCCCAATAAAGTGTGCATACCTCCGGTACTAGCCCTGCGGGTCTGGACAAATAAGTACTTTCAGTGTTTGAATACAGGAGAGCGTCCAGCTGTCCGGCACCACCGTATACTTTGTGGAAATTCTGTGTTGCGTGTAATGGACGCCCGCTGCCCGGCAGTCATATTCCCTTCATTTCCTCACTGTCCTGTCTCTCTCTCTCTCCCTCTCTCTGTGTGTGTGTGTGTGTGTGTGTGTGTGTGTGTGTGTGTGTGTGTGTGTGTGTGTGTGTGTGTGTGTGTGTGTGTGTTTGTGTGTGTGTGTGTGTGTGTGTGTGTGTGTGTGTGTGTGTGTGTGTGTGTGTGTGTGTGTGTGCATGTGCATGTACATGCATGTAAGTGTGTGCATGTGCATGTGCATGTAAGTGTGTGCATATGTGTGTGTGTGTGTGTGCGTGTGTGTCAGTGTGTTTTACAAAAAAAAATTCCCCCTGTTTGACCTTGAATTCTCAGGTCCCCAATTCATTCTCCTACTGAGTCTCTCTAAACTCCATCCCACTCTTCGCCTCCAAAGCAAATCTGTATCGTACTAAATCTGCTCCCAGGTTTATTTTCACAGGTGAACAAACTGTATTGTTCGCTGGCTCCCTCACTTGCTCCTAATTAAGGCTCCTTCTGGAAGCCTGTTTGCTTTCATCTCCATGTGCTGTTTGTACGTGGGAGGGCCTGTTCCCGAAGCTCGCTCACACAAAATTGATTTGTCCGAAAAATACGATAAACTTGATTAAATGATACTTTGCTCCATGCAACCCAAGAATATCAAAGAATTGTGTTTTAATTCAATTTGCATATATATTTATTTTATTTATCTGACAGTAACGCCAAGTCAAGTAAGTAAATCAAGGCTTTGGCATTTTGGCATCTCGGTGGAAATTCTGACTCAAACTTAATGGCTTTTGCATTCACCGTAACCTAATTATCAGTGATTCAAGACTTCAAAGAGGTGACCGAGCCGCAAAATATCCATGAATTATTTAAAGGTGTAACCTATTGACCACCAAAATATACCTCATCAAATGCTTTGTTTGGATTTCCAACTAACTCAACCGGACAGTTTTTGTTTTCCTGCAGATTGTTTTCTAAAACCGTTGTAATCCGTGGCCTTGCGGCGGGACCCTTAAACTGAGCCCTGGGGGTACCGGCGGGGCAAAGGTTCCAGTCTAAGCCACAACCCTGTATCATGACTCCCTTTTGGCCTGAAGAGGTCGAATCCCCCCGGTCCCTTTGAAACCATCCCGAGATGTCACGGTCAGGACTTCTCTCAATCTTTTTTTTCTTCAAGGCATTTTTGGTTTGA
>JAXIVH010000040.1:2917666-3012666 GCA_036785325.1 Urophycis tenuis | reverse complement strand
GTTCTTGACGACTTCCTATCGAAGCAGAGCACAAATCAAACGCGGGACCACGCGATAACCCACCAAACCCACGAAGCGCAGGGACAATGGGCAGCTGTGGCCTCTTGTTTTCCAGGTCAAATATCTCGCCCAAGGAAAATAACATTCCTATAGCTTGTTTTGCAAGGGGCCTTTGAGAGCAACCTCCCTGCTCCCCCCCCCCACCCCCACCACCAACCCCAACACTAAATATAATTTAGGGGCCCTGTAAATAGAGCGGTTGCCGGCCATATAACAGTATTATTTGATTCTTGGTGCATCCCAGCCAAACGTCATAAACAGCCCACGTGTACCACAGGCTACCTTCTCCTTCTGACTGCGGGCTTTGATGACCTTGGCGGCCAACGTGAGTCCAGAGGAGTTCTCCACACATTTATGGACCTGGCCGAAGCGACCCCTTTAAAAAGAGCACATATAGAAATATACATATAAATGCATATATATATATATATATAGCTTTGTACATACACATATATGTATACGTACATATACAGTATGTACATTATATACATATATACAGTATATACATAAATATATATATATATTTATAAACATATATAAATTTATATATATATACATATATGTGTGTGTAAAAACATTAATGGCGCTGTCTCTGTAACCAGACCTACATTACTGCGGCTACATCTGCTGACCATGCAAGCCTCTCAGTAGAAGCCTAATCTGCGTGCGGAGGTCAGGCCAAGAACTGCCATCTCTATTACCTGCAATGTGTACCAAATCCCACAATGTCCCCGCAACCGCGCAATTAAAGCACACACAGCGCAGCTGCAGCGGCAGCGGTGGGCGGGGGTCACTTATTCGTCAATAACGCAATAATATCGTCAGATTGCAGTGGGTTGGAATAGTACGGCGCTTCATATATATATATATACGTA
Source organism: Urophycis tenuis (assembly GCA_036785325.1). Taxonomy (NCBI): domain Eukaryota; kingdom Metazoa; phylum Chordata; class Actinopteri; order Gadiformes; family Phycidae; genus Urophycis; species Urophycis tenuis. Next base: position 3,011,731 of record JAXIVH010000040.1, on the reverse strand, counting down.
CTGTATGTGTACAATAAATCAGAGCAGTGGCTGCCCGTCTCTTGTCTCTTTGAAGATTCAGATTAACACTTAGTGATTAGCTACCAGCTGGCGGATGGGATACGCTTTCACATGCCCAGCGGTCTTTGAGTAAAAATAACCACTGTGACTCTGGAGCTATGAACAAGAGGAGGAAGGGGGGGAGTGGGAGGGAAGGAGGGAGGGGGGGGGTGATGTGAGGTGGTGGAGCAGTGAGTGTTACGCAATTAGCCTCCATGTACAAAGATACTGTCTCTCTCTTTCTCTCTCTCTCTGTCTGTCTCTCTCTGTCTCTCTCTCTCTGTCTCTCTCTCTCTGTTTCTCTCTTACTCTCTATCTCACTCTCTCTCTGTCCCTCTCTGTCTCTCTCTGTCTCTCTCTGTTTCTCTCTCTCCCTGTCTCCCTCTCCCCCTCTCTCTCTCTCCCTCTCCCCCTCTCTCTCTCTCTCCCTCTTTCTCCCTCTCTCTCCACCTCCCTCTCTCTATTCCTCTATGGTCTGCGGCTCATCACCTGACACCATTATCTTCTAGCGTTTCCCCTGGCGCTCTCTAAGTGAACACAGGGAGCGCTGCCGCAGCACTACTGACCCTCCCAGGATCTCCTGCTGGTTGATGGTGTAGAAGTTGTTGATCTGGTTGGGCTTGGCCGAGACGATGCGGTGGTTGAAGGGTGCCCCCGGGGGAGGGCTGTTGTCTGAACAAACACCGCATGCATGAGGGAGGAGGAGGGGGAGCAGGAAGAGGAGGGAGGAGGAGGAGGAGGAAGAGCAGGAGGATGAGGAGAGGAATAGGAGGAGGAGGAGGAGGAGGAAGAGGAGGAGAGGGAAGAGGAGAGCAAGGAGGAGGAAGAGGAGGAGGGGGAGAAGGCGGTGGAGGAGGAGGAAGAGGAGGAGGAGCGGGAGGAGGAGGAGGTGGAGCGGGAGGAGGAGTGGGAGGAGGAGTAGAGGGAAGAGGAGAGCGAGGAGGAGAAGAAAGAGGAGAAAAATGGTCAATTAGTGGAATGAGCAAGATATGTTTACTCAGTTATCAACAGAAGTCTTGATATCATAGTGTTCGAGCCAAGTCAGACCGGAGAATGTATAGGCCATTCCACAAAATAACTGAGAAATAAGGAGATGAGTTTAAAACTACATTATGAATAGTACTTTAACACTTTGACAGTTACTGGCATGTGCTCATAAACCACATACATATGCTTAAAGCACATAAACATCTATTTATATCTCATGGGGATTTCCATAGCACTAAAAGCCTCTGTGAGCATGTTGGATTGCTCTAATGCAGGGACATTCTACAACGTTAACACACATGGCCGATCGCTCCCCTCTCAACGTTGGTCAATCCCGTTATTTGTTTGGTGTTAATGTGGGCTCCAGCTGTCCCACTGTGTTAAAGCGCAACTTGTGGCGTGAGAATTTCAGATTATTAATGTGAGTCTCATTTACGACCTATGTAAGACCGCCAGACTCACCGATGAAGTACCGCTCCGCATCATCGTCATCCTCTGTCTCTGTGTCTTCCACCTCCCCTCTCTTCTCCTGCAGCTTCTTCATCAGGTCCATGTGGATCTCCACCCCGTCTGCCTTGAACACAGCCCAGCCCTCGGACTCTGGGTTCGGCTGCTCTTCCTCCTCCTCCTCCGGCACTTCGACGTCCGCCTGGCTCTTGGTGCCGTCTCCGGCTTCATCGTGGCCTTCCAAGGCCACGGGGGGTTTACTGCTCGGGCTTGTGGTGACCTCGGCTGTCTGGTCCTTTTCAGCTGTTTTGCAGTCATCCCTGCTAGAACAGAGTGCATTCTGGTTGTTGTAGTTTTTCTGAATGCATTTTTTTTTTTTTGCGATGAGTTAAGAGGAGTGTGTTAGGAGGAACTGTCCACTATTGGCTGGCAATGCTTTTTCACATAATTGGTAGGGAAAGGTTTCTTAAAGTGTATATATTATTAATTACATTTGAATATCAAACACAATGACACACACATTATTCTATAAATATTCATAAAATACGGCTCATGGAAGTTCACGCATCCGGTGGAAATCAACCGCATTCCCATTCTCATGAAAGCGTTCCTTACAAATCAAACACACACATGAAACATACTGAAGTGTAAGAGAGTGAGTTAACAAGTTACTTTCAGGGAGGTTTTGGTTTAGAACTAGGCTACCTCGCAGGAATGGCGTCTTTGGGAGGAGCCTGGACCGCCGGGCTTTCCTTGGGGGAAGGATACGCCGGCTCCTTCTCCGCAACTGCTACTCCCAACTCTCCTTCCCCTCGTTTGTTTTCAGCGCTCTCGAGACTCTCCTCCTTTGCAGCCGTGGGACCATCCTCTTCCTCCTCCTCCTCCTCCTCCTTGACCTCTTCCTCAGACTCGTCCTCTCCGGACCCCCCGCGGCCCTCGGGAATGGACGCGAGGCCGTGGGTCCCGGGTGCCGGTTCTCCAGAGGGCTCGGTGGCCTCCTGCAGACCCGACTTCTCTGCGTTCTCCTCGTTGATCTTCTGCACCTCCTCAAGGAGTAACGCTTGCCTCCTCGAGGAAGGAGTGTCTACAGGGGGGGGGGTGCCAAACAAACAAGTGTATTTTATATAGTATTGTTTTCATGCTTTGTTTTCATTTCTTTACTGTATGACCACAATGTGTTATCATTGGTTTGCCTTAAAGTGGGTTTTCCTTAAGCAGCTCCTATGCCACCTGAACCCACTGAGCATGTCTGCCCCAGTGTGGCATGCATGCTGTGACCACCAACGCATTGCAACTGTTTGCGTCTAGTTGTGTTGATTGTTCATTGTTATTATCTATTGGTTACTGTATATTGTTACGCCCCAACCACCAAGTCAAATTCCTTGTTCGCACATCTTGTGTTTGAGTGTGTGGTTGTGTGTGTGTGTGTGTGTGTGTGGTTGTGTGTGTGTGTGTGTGTGTGTGTGTGTGTGTGTGTGTGTGTGTGTGTGTGTGTGTGTGTGTGTGTGGTTGTGTGTGTGTGTGTGTGTGTGTGTGTGTGTGTGTGGTTGTGTGTGTGTGTGTCTGTGTGTGTGTGTGTGTGTGTGTGTGTGTGTTCAAAGGGAGCACCTGTCGTGTCCGGAGGTTTCTTCTTTTTCTGTGCTTTCTGGCTTTTGAGGCTCAAACACGGCTTCTCTTTGGCTTCCTTGCCTTTGGAATCCTTTAGCTGTGAGATATCATGTAGGATAATAAGAGGTGAGAGGCTGCAAATGGAAAACATACGATGCAGGTGCTGGCTGGCTGGCTTTGGCTTTCCACATATCAGTGTATTTGGTCAAATGTGGCTATCTTGCTTTTATGCACTTTGCCTCGCTGCCTACAGTATGTCCATGTGGTAACAATATCTATCTAGCGTATTATTAATAGTCTGCAAGTGCAGCTTTTACATATCCATTTCTAATTTGACGTCATCCACTCGGACTCCAAAAGCCTTGCAATCTGCGTGTCAGGAAAACACTGATAAACACCCGGCGGTCATCTCAATGTGTTCAGACAGGCTTAAATGTACAGAATGCGCTTGGAGCTCAATAGGTCACCACAGCGCTATGCCACACATGCTAACAGGGGGGGAACCTACGAAGATTGCATATTTGCGGGGCGCAAGGAAATGCTTTGGTCCGTTGAGCTTTGTCTTGTGAGACGGCACCGGGGTGCTGGGTTCGCATGCCGACGGCACGGCCTGAGTCCCTTTAGTAGTGGCTTTAGTAGAGGTGGTCTGTTAAAGAGACAGGACAGGAGTGCTCGGAGGCGTTACAGGACGTGCACTTAGAATGGGAGAAAGACATTTTGTTACATGAGGACGTCAACGTGTGGTACGGCAGATTCGCCAACGGCGGTGAAAAACAAACACAGGAAGATACGCGGGCGATTCGACGTGACACCGGGAGCTGTGAGGTGTTTATGGACAGAACAAATGAGGAATGAGGAAAGAGGGGAGGTTGCAAGCTAACAGCGTATCATTAGCGCATGCGTTAGCGCAAAAAAAAAACCCCGCCGGCAAGGATGCGAAGCCACAACGGAGTGATTGCACTGCACTCAAGCGGCGGCATGCGTTTTGTTAGCGACGCCGGCGGCCTAGAATGGCTGTGAATTTATAGCTCGTCACTCAGTCGCACTCAGCGGCCGGACTGTGACGCTCAACCCGCTGTGGAAACTTTCAGAAGAGAGACGTCCAAAAGACGTTTCGAGTCAGATTTCAGCGCAAGCCTCGAGGGGGGGGGGGGGGGGGGGGAACGGAGGGCGCTCGCCGACCATCATCACTGCGTCTATGTTAAGGTCAGCAAAGGAAAAAAGTCCCCCCATCTCGGGAGGGTGGGGGGGGGGTGGTCTCGCATCTCGCCGGCTCGGGCGTCGCGGGGAGGTAAACAAGCGGGCCTGGCGTTCCGGAGCGGCACGGAGGTATTTTAAGAGCAGCGCTCCGTGTCGCGCGTTTAATTTTTCCGTGTTTTGGTTTCTCCGGCGGTGGGCAGCGTCTCGGCGCAGGCGGCCTGAGGACAGCGAGCGGCGCAGCGCGGGGGGGCAGCAGACATCTCACACCTCCGGAGGAAGTGGGAGACGCAGCGGCCACCTGACCAGCTCTGACGACAGTGGAAATTTTTGAAATCTGACTCACATGGACGCCGTTGCATTCGTATTGGGTCATAAATCATATGAATATAGCACAGCCAAACGCATCGCAGGGACAAATTGAGACCAGCTTGCTTGATTTGACGTGAGCCACTCTGACAAGCTTTTTTTAGGGCTGGCTCTGTGGATTAATTGATTGTTCCTATATACAGTAGCACTAAAAACATGCACATACTTGCGTATAAATACACAAATACGATGTGCACTACCCGAGTAGGGAGTGAAACTGTAGGGATGATGAAGTGTGTTGAATGTGTATCAGTCGTTTCAGGACTTCTTGAATTGTGGCTTGAGGCTATGAAGCTGAACAGACATTCTCCACATGCTGTTGTTATTATAATATCAGAATAATAACCCCCAGTTGGTCACCAAATTTGTTTGAAAAGGTTGAGGAACAACAAGTTCTGCTAACTCTGCCAAGTTCTGCCTCTGAGTTTGCTCTGTTGCTAACCTCAATGGACGCTCAATGGAAAGGGAAAATGCTTCTGTCTCCACACAGTGGAGAAACTCAAACTTTGGGACTTCCTGACTTCCAGGAAGTCTTAAAGCCTACGTGAGGACTTCCATAGGTCTAGCACACATGTGTATGTTATCTTCATATCGTGTGAGTGTTGAGGTGATTGTGTAATTTTGTGTATTGGTTAACAACACGGTACAACTACACCATTTGATCACCAGTGTTAACTACATTTCAAAGATATTGATGCACCTTAGAAGGAACAATAATGATGGAAAACGGGGAACAGATTACCATCAGCTCTGCAACATATTAAAATGCCATCCTGCATATAAACTACATCTAGACGATATGAGCGTGAGAGAGAAATTGTGACAGCAAGAGACAGAGACTGACTCATCACTATTGGTTGACACTTGACTCTGCAAGACCCTGACGGGGTTAAGGCCCTTTTAGACCTCAACAGTCCCGCCTTACGCCAAATACAGCCTTTCTAAACCTGGCCACACACATTTCAACCCTTGCCCCATAGTGGCCCTGTGTTGCCCTGCCCTGGTCCCTGGGCATGCTTCATGCCTAGAGGGAACAGGGAGGCCCAATGTATGGGGTATAGATAGTATACTACAACAGCATTCAAATGACACGAAAATAAGCTTTCCAAGGTGATCCATTTGACATTAACTTGACCCCTTTTTCGTCTCACTCACTCATTAAACACACGAGCCAAAACGCTTTTCTAGGTACGAGAATTCTTCCTGAGTAGCGGGCGTCACTGCCGCGATCGTTTTCGAGACGAAATCACGTGCCAAAAAACAAGGCGCGCATCAAGCCGAAAGATTTGAAAATAATTGCCATAGATGGATTTGAAAATAATTGCCATAGATGCCATGACCACGTCATCACATACTATGTCTGCGGTCAAAAAAAGTTGCAGTTTGTTGTCATGTACTCTGTTTTTCCGTGCTGTTTGTCGCGTCCGCGTTCTCACCTTGTCAGCCTTCTTGCCTACTGTGTCTGTGGACGATGGCCTCTTCGCGGCTACCTTCCCCTTATTGTCTTTGGCCTTGGCGCTCTTCCGGGCCGCGGGGCCCTTGAACATCAGCTCCATGACCTGGGAGCCCTTCACCGTCTCCCCGATGAAACTGATCACCTGCTGGATGCCCAGCACCAGCTTCTCCATCCCCTCCAGCTTCTGGGCCTGCTGCTCCGAGCGCTGGTTCACCACCGTCATGATGGAGCTCATCTCCTGACACATGTCCCTCACCTCGCCCGCCGGCGCCACCTTCGCGGTGGCCGCGGGCGTGACGTGGATCTCCTCGTGGTCCACCTTCATGCTCTCCACGTCCCGCTCGATGCCGTCGATGTCCTGGGACATCCCGTCCAGGCGGCTCAGCACCTTCTCCTGGATGTGGATGAGCCGGTCCATCTTGGAGCTCAGCAGCTCGATGCGGCTCTGGATGAGGTCCATGCTGGGGCCGTTGGCGTCTCCGGTGGTCGTTCCAGCTCTCGGGGGATGGAGATGCAGTTTGGAACTCATGGAGTCCGCTCCGCTTGGCATTTAGTCCAGTTAAAATGAGAGCTATTTCCGCGACGCCGGCAGAAGGTCTTCTTGAAAAACAAAGGAATCTAGCCGGTTGTACCCGTCATTCAAAGGGTGCAAAGCGATGAAAAGGGCAAGATCGATGAATAATTATGAAAATCCTATATCCTGTGGACAATCAGGAGGACAACCTCTTGGATCAACACGTAGCACCTGAAAAGCTTCAGTTAAAATAAAAATCCCCTCAAGAAGCTTCTGTATCTCATCTCTCATCTCAAGCTGCTGCCCCTCAGCACACTGGAAATGGTATTAGGAATGGACCAGGCCCCTCTCCCTAAATGTAAATTGGATCTCTTACGTCAGCAGGGGCTATGTCTATAGGGCGGGAGCTTTGAGGCTGTGTGTGCGTGTGTGTGTGTGTATGTGTGTGTGTGTGTGTGTGTGTGTGTGTGTGTGTGTGTGTGTGTGTGTGTGTGTGTGTGTGTGTGTGTGTGTGTGTGTGCGTGCGTGTGTGGCATTACTTGGGCAGAAAGATATTTGAGATCCTTTAAATGTTAAGCCTACTGCTATGCCCTGCCTGTCTGCTTGCCAGGTGTCAAATTGGCCAATGGACACAATACCACTGGAGTGTATTGGTATGGAAAGTCAGAGTAACTGTAGGACCAAGTCATCAGTTTGGTGGTTGTTTTTGGTGGGGGGGGGGGGGTTTTCTCAGACATCTTATCCTTGCTCACTACGGACGTGTGCATTTCATAACAGGGGTTTGTATTCACCCATAAGATGTATTTCAGGTAGACTGGAACATTCTTAATAACCAGTTTCACAAATTCATGATGTTACAATTCACAATTCGTTATTTTGGTCACGATCATTAGCGCTAGTTGTCGTTGCTAACAGCTGGGTTGCTAACAGCTGGGTTGCTAACATAGTTACTGTCGCATGAGGACATGTTTTGGCCACGGTGCCACCTGATGAGGAAAGCTCATTTTGTTCTCCAGGTCCCATGCTGTGAAGTTCTCCCTCCTGTAACTGTGATCGGGCCAATGGTGTGCTGCCTGTAACCAACCCCTGTTACAAGCATAGTTGGAGTGGAACCGTGAGGCGTTCTCTGCGTAGCGGTAACAGAATCTGCGGCTTCTTCGGCTGAAAGTGGAGACTTGTGATTTACGGGATGTCTCTTCGCAGAGAAGTGCATTGCATCATGTGCACACTTTGTCAGACCCTCCTGTTTAAGGCAGACGTGACCATTGCAATATCACCACCTAAACTACCAAAAAGTGAGGCTAAATGAAACAACCATGATACGATAACACTAATTAACTGTACACCTACGGTCTACCGCGGAACGAGTGCGGAACGAATGTGACCTACTAAATTCCTATAGTTAGCGCCTAGCCTTTCCCTAGCCACCGTGAATCACCCTTATCATGGAGGAACTGCAATGTGTGTCGTGTGAGGGTCCGTCTATAAATACCCCGGCACTAGCTTCACCCCCAATAGACCGGGGCAAACCCCCTTGCTCATAGGTGCAGGGGGGACAATATGGCGGGTGAGCTGTAGTATGGGGTACAGGTGGTGGGGGTGGAATGGAGAGCGGTGTATCAGTCTGCTCGAGTTGTACAAAGATTGGAGTAACATAACACACACTCTCACACGCCAACACTAAACACATGCCTTTCATTGGAATGGGAGCCAGTGCTTTGCAGTAGGAGCTGTGTGTGTGTGTGTGTGTGTGTGTGTGCGTGCGTGCGTGCGTGCGTGCGTGCGTGTGTGTGTGTGCGTGGGTGCGTGGGTTCATGTGTGCGTGCGTGCGTGCATGCGCATGTGTGCGTGCGTGCGTGCATGCGCATGTGTGTGTGTGTGTGTGTGTGTGTGTGTGGTGGGGAGGTGGGAGTGTGGGGGGGGGGGGGGGGGGGGGGGGGGTGTAGAGGACAGGTGACCTTGACAAGAGAGTAACAGATGCAAATGAATCACCATTCCCATACGGTGGCAGTGGGGGGGGGGGGGGGGCAGGGTTGCGGGGGTCACACCTGTGCGACAGGATAGATGACAGTATGTTCCTACGACAACACTGGTGGTTTGACTCAGATTGTGTCAATTGGCGGACCATGTGTGCGTGTGTGCATGTGTGTGCGTGCGTGTGCGTGCGTGCGTGTGTTTGACGGGGGTGGGTGCTGCCTGCGTCATTTACTGGTGTCCTCGCATGAAACAGAACTCATTCCGAGCAAGAGAAGGTCAGGTGGTCTGTGACATCGTATCCGGTCATCGCTTTCTGTGTTGGACCCGAGAAACGCGGGCAAAAGAAAAAAAAAACAATGCAACTATAAGTCCTGTGTTATAGAGACGATAGAAAATGAGATTTGAATGTTTCGCAACAGCATGTGGTAACATGTTGACATTGTGCCGTGCGTTGAGGAATGAGGACATGTAAAGGGCATTAAACAAGGCATTTGGGTGGGATCACGTTGCACAAAGCCGAGATCATGTTCACATGGCAGACATTCTGCGGTGAAACTCACTCCAGTATTGCTGATAATATCATGGATGGAATTATGCAGCGGAGATCTGTGCTGCCTGGGTGCACGAAGCGGTAGCTTAGCATCAAAAAGCTACGTCTGCCTGCTGGCTCATGATCAGAATTCTGTCCAGAGTGAGTGTGACAAAATTATCAGCGTGTTGAGAAAACTTGACAGCTCCTACATGCGGACAGGCAGACCTTTATATAAGCAAATGATCCCCGGGAATGAGTCCAGTAAAAGAGACAGGCGGACAGACAGAGAGATAGAGACAGACAGACAGACAGACAGACAGAGAGGAGAAGAAAGTCATGGAGCGGAAAAAGACAAATCGGAATGACCTTAGAAGTGGAACAGCTCATTCCAAACTTTACAGTGTGCCACATTGTATCCTCGTCAGTGGAAGGAATCTTATATGGTGAGGGCTTATCACCGAGCAAAACCTTTGCCAATGTCTCTTTGAAATTCTACTCATGTCAACTATTTACCCTGACATTGCAACACATGTGCACTTGCATTTGTTGAACAAATGTGCAAAAAAATATATAGTATGCATAAAATAAAGGGTTTGACGCAAATGTGTGTGTGTTTTAAGGCAAACCCATTCCCATGCACTAGGCCCTGAATTAGCTCAGACCAAGGTTCGAGCTGCATTTGCAGTTCGACATGCATGATAGCATATCACTGGTATAGCCTCTGAGGTGAAAGGACCAGGGAGCAGTGGCTCCCATCATGAGAAGTTGGGAACACAATGTACTCGGGAGAAGCTCTGGGGTGTTGGTGGAGGTGGTGGTGCTGGAGGTGCTGGTGGTGGTGCTGGTGGTGCTGGTGCCAGTGGTGGTGTGGCAGTGTGCAGTGCCCAGGGTGTGCTGTCCTCTCTCCAATGCCCCCACTGACACCCTCCCAGCCTGCCAACCCCAATGGCTGTGGTCTCCTACGCACCCGTCCATGGGAATGATGAAACACAAGCCCTCGTAATGTCTTAAGTGTCCCGTGCATTCTCCCCCGTCGTGCCATCTCTCTCTCTCTCTCTCTCTCTCTCTCTCTCTCTCTCTCTCTCTCTCTCTCTCTCGGCTTAGGTGCATCAAGGAGAGTGCTGCATTCATAGTATTTATATTCATGGCATTTATATTCATAGTATTTACAGTGCTGCATTGCGTTGCCACTGGGATTTAAGATCTGGTACGACATCAAATGAAAGCTGTAAATGATATAAATGCAAACTTAATAAACAGTAAATGCTGGAAGGTGAACATAATGCAAGGTGTATTGCTGGTGATAGTTATCACCAACAATACACCTGATAGTTATACCTGACATTGTTATATCGGGCATGATACATAATAAACACACTCATACAAGAGCTATAACAAACAGGTAATGATGCATACATGTTAAATGATGATCACGGAGTTTGTAACTGAAACATTTTATAAAATCTAATTGATTGTCGTCTTCAGCTTTTGGCATCGACAATGACCTCTGCCTGACGACAGGATGGTATGTCAGAGATGCAAGTTACATAGGCGTCCTTGGTCGAATATATATATACTGTATATATAGTGTGGATCTGCTAGATACCGAGACAGAAATGGAAGCAAAAGAATGTAAAAGAGGTTTAGCCGACATGGTGTTGGAGGAGAACTGTAACTGTACGCAAAACACAAGGCTTTGCATTGCTTCTGTTTAATACACTGGAGATCTTACAGAAAGATGTCAAGCTGTCACAAATATGTTGCATAACCAATTAATCTATTCTCTGTTGTTGATGGTACTGAGACTCCGCAGGGGCACACTCACACTCGCCTTCCCCTCCCGTTAACCTACCAGCTCCCAGGAACATGAAAGGGATGGAAATAATACCTAACGAGCCTGTCCAGAACAGACCGGCAGTTAACAGTTAACAAGTCTCATCTGTCTGTCTGTCATACAGCTGTCAAGCAAATCGTATACGAAATATGACCAGTATAATGAATTAATGTGAATATGACCAGCATAAACAAAACAGTAGATTGTGTTATTGTATGTATTAATGTAATGTAGGCCTATATATAATGTACAAACACAAATATAACAAAAATATATTATTATATGAAGACAACCCATTTTAGTTGTCATTTATGTGGAATGCAGTGCAGTGGTTGCCAAACTTTGACTTTAGGTGTAGGCCTACCATAAAAAATGTCACCAAGACCTTTCGCTGACCACCTAATATGCAAACTAAAATAAAGGTTTAATACACACGCAGTGACTGAGCAGAGTGCCAGCGCCCTCTTCCATGAACACGTATTAGTGCAAGAAGGCCAGTATGTTGATTTAGCAAACATAAATTAACCACAATAAAAAAAACTCGATTATTTTCACATTTCGAACTATTTTCAATTATCTATATATTTTCTCTACGTAAATATGTCCATTTCGAGAACTGAAACAAAATTCCACGTACCACCTGCAGTACCCTCGCGTACCACCAGTGGTACCCATACCACAGGTTGAAAAACTGCACTCCAGTGCTGTAAAGTCCTAAAGTGTACTAGTTCAAATGTACCACTAGAGGACACTGTCCTAGCACAAAACTCTGCTGGAGCGCACTCATACTTCATCCCAGCCATCTGCAATAGAATTAGGTGTGACAATAATAAATCTTTTTTCAAAGGGATCTTAGCATTGAAAGGGATGTCTACATAATGAAGTTGGCATGTTTATGCTTTTTACTTCAATTCAAGTCAATACTTCAATTTGTCAATGCTCAAGGCTACTCACACACAATTTTTGACTGTTCCAAGTATCATATATTATTGAACTATAAAATGAAGATGTGACTAATTATTAACTCAATTGAACAAACCTGAGACAAATATATCTGAGGCAATATATCACCCCTATCTTCGTTTGTGTGACCAAACCTAACCACAAATTGAGCTTCATCTTGGCAAATTGTATTTGCTACATCAAGAAGCAACCAGCACAAAGCTGGGATCTTGATTATCTATACCTACCTTGATTATCTATACCTACCTTGATTATCTATACCTACCTTGATTATCTATACCTACCTTGATTATCTATACCTACCTTGATTATCTATACCTACCTTGATTATCTATACCTACCTTGATTATCTATACCTACCTTGATTATCTATACCTACCTTGATTATCTATACCTACCTTGATTATCTATACCTACCTTGATTATCTATACCTACCTTGATTATCTATAACTACTCATTTCAGAGACCACACTGGGATAAACAAACAAACAGTCAAACAACATTTAAAAACTGTGCTCTTGCTGGATTCTTAGTGCAGAGAGAGCAGGAGCTGTGAGCGTCATTCGTTTTGACCATCTGATATTCATGAGAAATGCAACCTTAAATATCAGGATGGTCACCCAAGGCCGGTCTAGAGGTGAACTGTCAAAACCGGAGCTTTAGGGCAGGGAGTCAAACGCTCTGCCTCTTTCCTGCCCCTGCGTATTGGAATAGGAAGGATTCTCAAAAGCCTGCATCTTATCTGTTAGTTTTCACATGCGGTAGTTACATTTAACTATGCATTAACGGGGTTTGTTATACTGATTTGTTAGTGACTCGTCTTATTGGAAGGTCAACATACATGTCACTAACAAATCACATGCTCCATATCTAATTAAGCGCCCCTGGCTGAAAAGGGTCATTTGGCACAGCTTGAAGGCTCTTAAAATAGAGGATTGGGATTTCAGACCCCCTGTGTGTGCCAAGCATCTCTACTGCTGCAGTGCCATTGAGCAAAAACACTTGTCAACCTCCTACAGCCTCAGAGCGTGTTCAATCCAAACTCCCTTTGGGAAAATTTTGAGAGATATTCAAAAGACAAGTAACCAAAAGATAGATATTCTGTAGAAATAATAAGAGCAATGTTTTACAATTTGATGTGGCATCCTCTAAATGAAAGCCAGAAAAAAAGACGTTTAGACTCAAATCATTTTCCAATTATCAATTAATAAAACACACATACTGAATCCACCATATATACAGAGGTCAATAACATATTAACACAAAGTTCACATTCATTACAATCTATATACAGTAGCTTATGTTTCACAATGTCTACCTAGAAGATACATGAGAACAAAACCAAAAACAAGTCATTTACACAGAATTCCTTTAGACCTCATAGGAAATCCACAAAGAGTTTTACCTGCATTGCAAGTGACTTGGATGCTCTGTGTCTCCTCTTGTAGCAGAGTATATCCCACAGCTTGTGCCACACAAATGTGGCCACCAGAGACAAGCGACTGACCAGCCACATAGCCCTGCCCTTGAAGAACCGCTCCGTGGCTCTTATTTCACTTTTCGCCATTCAGCAAAATTCTTAGGCAGTTCTTCAGACCTACCCGTTTATATATAACTAGAACTAAGACTGGAAGGCCAACAAGGGTTACGAAAGATGGCAGAATCGTCATAGGGGAATATAAAGTGTTCCGAGGTTAAGCACCGCCCTCCTAGATCAGCGAGCACCAACTTCATCGGCCATGTGTTAATCCGAGCCAATCCCCACCCGCCTCTTCAGTATTTGCAGCGCTAAGGACAAGTGGTTTGTCCCGATGACAAAAGAGTGACAGGTGCATACAGAGTTATCTTACATATATGCCGTATAAAGTAGTTATAGCTGCACAAACTATCAGCCCCTTTGCAAAATCAGCTTTACAGCGTCTAACTTTTGTTCTTCTCTTTGCCACTTTGGCGGTTGTAGACCATTTCAACTGCGGGGGGGGGGGGGGGGGGGGGGCAGCTGGGGCCAGTTGTACTGTCATAGGGGCCAGTTACATTAAACATTATTGTTTGTCATATCGTTTTCTTCAATGCATTGCACGCATTAACAAGTCCCTCTAGAAAATGTGTGGATTACATTAGTGCCCCCCCCCACACACACACACACACACACACACAATCAGATGCACAAGCACGCAGTCCTAACTTTCAGAAAGCACCTGGATATACATACATTTCCAAAACCACTTCCACTTAATACAATGAGATGATTCAAGTGGGAGGAGTATGTTGGTATGTCTGATCTCTTGGTCAGCTTGACACGGCCTTGTACACGTGTGGAGTGACCTTTTGTGGTGTAAGTTACAGATGACACACACACACGCACACACACACACATGCACACACACACACACAGACACACACACACACACACACACACACACACACACACACACACACACACACACACTCACAGACACACACAGACACACACACACACACACACACACACACACAGACAGACAGACACACACACACACACACACACACGCACAGACACACACACACACACACAAACGTGTGATGGAAATACGTACATATAAATATAAAAATAGAAACGACCATGTGACAACCTGTATGTGTATGTCAGCTTTCTTTTGTTTAATTGATTTGGCTGACTTCACTGAGGTGTGTGTAGTCACAGCAGAAGCTCATACAACACCATATATCTCCAGCATGTCTGGCACCAGACCCCAGACACTCTTAAAGTCTTCTGCCAACCCGTCTTGTTATGGGCTCACTTCTGGCCAATGCACTGTTGCTCTGATGAATACCTTTATTGGTCCAACTGTCCGGTGATCACTTCATTACACTGATTGAGTGACGGCTGATCTGGTTTGAGGATCGGTGTGCAGCAGAGTTGGCTTTTAGACTCACCCCTTCAGATATATAAGCTGTTCAACAACTGATAATATGTCAGTTGTTCGATCACACAAAGTCTGTTTTGATTCCATTCCGGTCATTTCATTGCTTGTAATTATTTGTATTTCGTTATTACTATTGTGAAATATAAGGAGCTGTACAATTGACCTCAAATAATAGTTGATAGTTAATAATAGTTGACCATCTCTTCATCTCCCTGGTAGCCGGTTGCCTAAGAACATTTCACCTCTAGACTCATATTTCCCTTCAATCTTCTTCAAGTGGGCCTAGATGCATATATTCATCTAGTTAACTTAAATCGGTTGTTTAAAATGACAAGAATATATTTTTGTATATGACCCCATGCTTGCTTGTGATGTTACTTTCTCATGTTGCACGTCATGGGTAGCCTCGCGAAGCCAGGATTATAAAACTACAGCGCCCACAATGCAATGCAAAATAACGGCAACATAAAACTATACTTTTCTGCTTAAATTTCCATGTAAACAAAACATTGTAAGTTACTTAAAACTGTAAGAAATAAACAATCAACTACCAAAACCTTAACGTATGATGTTACCATTTAAAAGGAAGAACCACATGCATTGTTTTGGTCACGTGCAAAAAAGGTCAAGAGTTTCGCGGGAAACAACATGGAGGATGAAGTGACAGCGCCTTCGGTCTCAGAGTCTGTGCAATGCCCGGTTTGTTCTAAAGAGTTCAAACCCTCCTCAATCAATAAACATCTCGACAGATGTTTGCAAGACGGCGACCGCAGTTCTTCAACAAAGGACGACGGCGGACCACCTTTCAAGAAATCACGCGCTTCCGCTGCGAGTGCTGCTTCCCTGGTACCTGTGAGCAACACAGCCAACGGGACTTCGGCCAGTGTGTCACCAGGCGTGTCTCCCACTGTATTCTCTATGTTTCACCACAAAAGTAACAAAGTTTCGGTTCAAAGTGAACGCAGTCCATTCTTTTCCGAGAAACAACCGTCTTCTCCAGCTGCGGTCGGCAGAGGTATTAAACGGACCGCTCCGATTGATGCAGAACTGGGACACACTGACACAGAACCGACTCTGCCCAGTCCACCACTAGTGAAAACGTCAGCGGATGTCACGGCCTCCCGGGCGTTGTGGAGTACTGACAAGCCGTTGGCGGCCACACTGCGACCCAAAACGCTTGAGGAGTATTTTGGTCAAAACAAGGTTGTAGGAGAGCACACTCTACTCCGCTCACTTCTGGACTCACAAGAGATTCCCTCGTTGATTCTGTGGGGACCACCTGGATGCGGAAAGGTGATTCATTACATTATCCACAGTTACAGTAGGCTACATATATACCTACCTCTATTTGAGTTGTACCTAAATTGCATTATATAGCATTAAGGCAATTCCACTGTAACACAGGTCAGATATAGAAGTTTTGACATTTCTTGGTTTTGAATATCTCCAGTTAGAAACTAATTAATGAAGTATACTATAGGTTATCTGTGGGTCAATCTGTGATGATGACATATTCCCAATATTGCCATACAATGTCAGTCAAATGATGTCATGTGATGCTGCTCGTATGACGTGTATCAGTTTGTATTCTGTCTTGCTGGTTTCCTTTATCTCTAGACGACTCTTGCTCACATCATAGCCAGCAAGAGCAAACAGAAGGGAACGGTGCGCTTTGTCACCCTCTCTGCCACCAGCGCGTCCACCAGCGACGTGCGAGAAGTGATAAAGCAGGCGCAGAACGAAATCCGGCTGTGCAAGAGGAGGACCATCATGTTCATCGACGAGATCCATCGCTTCAATAAATCCCAGCAGGTCCTGACTCCGCCGCTGATGTCATTTATGAGTATCAGCAAACATGTAACATTTCTTTGTCAATTTTGAAACGCATATAAAGCCATGATGGACAGCATCTATATTTGCCCATGGGCTCAACTTAAAGGTCAGCCATGCCTTAAACCAAGTGTGACTTTTGTTTAGTTTATGTACAATATTGTTTTCCTGCACCTCTACGTTTAGGTGTGTGTGTGTGTGTGTGTGTGTGCCACGTGAGAATGTGTTTCCTTTCGGGCAACGCACCTTTGTCCTCTAAGTTTGGTTGCTGTGCCTGTGTTTTTCAGTCATAGACATTCCTAATAATCAGGATATTAATGTTTGTCTTCCACTCTGTCTGTGTGTGTGTGTGTGTGTGTGTGTGTGTTTGTGTGTGTGTGTGTGCGTGTGTGCGTGCACGTGTCCGTGTCCGTCCCTCTGTCCGCAGGACACCTTCCTCCCTCACGTGGAGTGCGGCACGGTGACCCTGATCGGGGCCACCACGGAGAACCCCTCCTTCCAGGTGAACTCTGCGCTGCTGAGCCGCTGCAGGGTGCTGGTGCTGGAGAGGCTCAGCGTGGAGGCCATGGGCTCCATCCTGCAGCGCGCCATCGGCTGCCTGGGGGTCCGCGTGCTGGGGGACGGAGAGCAGGCCGGGGACCGGGAAGAGCCCGCGGACGAGGGCTCCCAGTAAGTCCCCTCTGAGCCCCAGGTCCTCGATGCACCTCATCACGCACGTGGTGTTGAATGGTGGGCGGGCACCGTGGCACGGTGGCACGGTGACTGGTTAGCGCTCGGGATGCAAGGAATACTCAATGCGTTGATCATCGAATACACGGTGCAAATCACAATGAGGACTCAAGTACTTGTTTTGTAGGCGTTTTATAAACAGACAGACAGAAAGACATACTTTAATGATCCCTGAGGGAAATTGCATAATTGCAAATTGCATATATATATTTATCAGTGGCGGCTGCTGGTCTTTTAAAGAGGGGAAGCTCATTGTCGGCTTACATCATAAAATTTGTCTATTTATTTATACGTAAATTCTGCCCTCCGTTCCTTTTCAAGAAATACCAAGAAATGAGTAGCAGTTTGTCTTTCGACTTCACTTGCAAAATCCGCGATGGGACTGAGCTCGCAATGATTAAGTGACTGTATATTTCAAAATAGCTGTCAATCAAAATGGGATTCAGCCTTTCGACTGATCCTCCAATCATCATGCGGAATCTCAGCGTCCAGGCCATCCGAGGCCAGCCCACAGCTCCATTCACCCCCAGAGAAGCCCGGCGTCCGGGGCCAAAATCGTGGCCTTTATCCAATGACTGTCGAGTTTCGAGGCAATGAAAAAAACTGTTCCTTGCAGTCCCATTGAAGTCCATGGACGCCCAGCTTCTACGGGCAAATGCATCGATACATAGACCATATATGAAAACGATTTCTTGAAATCTATGGCATTGACGCTACGGGAATGTATGAGAAGTTAACAAAATCGAATCAGTCGATTTGTGATAAGTAGCTGATTCTGAACGAACTCGTCTTCGAGATGAACGTGTTCTAACGCATTTGTAGTCAATGAAATGTTAACACAACAATACATATTTGACCATTTAATTTATGACATTTTAGGGGAAGCTGAGCTTCCCTTGCAGTCATAGAGAAATCGCCACTGATATATATACACACACACACACACACACACACACACAATATATATAATTATATAATTATTTATTATTATATAATACAATTATTTAGAAGAAGAAGAATTACTATTTTGATCCCGTGAGAGAAATTTTGTCTCTGCATTTTAACCCAATCATGAATTAGTGAAACACACTCAGCACACAGTGATGGTGAGGCACACAGTGAGGTGAAGCACACACTAATCCCGACGCAGTGAGCTGCCTGCAACAGCGGCGCTTGGGGTGCAGTGAGGAGTTAGGTGCCTTGCTCAAGGGCACTTCAGCCGTTCATACTGGTCGGGGTTCGAACCGGCAATGCTCCGGTTACAAGTCCGAAGCCCTAACCAGTAGGCCGCGGCTGCCCCTAATATGCAAATCTGTTTTAGAATCTATCTGACAGTCCCATGTGCATTACACCCACACCAGAGCTTGGCTGCTAACATGTGAACGTAGAGTTAGCAGGATACACTTTAATAGTGTTATTGTATCAGTTGGACACATTTTGAAACGTGTATCCATTTGGATCGCGTCTTCAGTGGCTCGCGTCACATCGGTAATTAAGAGTGTGAATATCTGTTGAATATCCAATGTCTTGCTTACATGATTTGTTTTAGCACCGTATCACATCAGTGCTTTGCCGCTATGCGTTTCACTTTCAGTTTTGTCGA
Source organism: Urophycis tenuis (assembly GCA_036785325.1). Lineage (NCBI taxonomy): Eukaryota > Metazoa > Chordata > Actinopteri > Gadiformes > Phycidae > Urophycis > Urophycis tenuis. The sequence continues at coordinate 2,992,739 of JAXIVH010000040.1, read as the reverse complement.
GGCCGGTCATTATAGTTAAACTTCTCAAACGACTATTTTATACAGCCTGTCAATAACAATGACTGCAGTGGTGGCTGGTGAAGAATATTATAGGTGGGGCTGTGCCATATTCAGTCAATTTCAGTAACCATCCCAATACATTGAACACAAACTACAGGAAATGAGTGCTCCGTGAAATAGTCAATAATTATTTAATGCCAATATTAAAAAGTTGAGGCATTCTAACACAAAACATAAACAACATATTGCACAATCACAAGCTTTCCATTTTTTCATTTGAAATTGAATTTGTAGTCACTTTGGGCTCTATGAAAACATTTTATATACTAAACAATCAAGAAAATAATCAGCAGATTAATAGGTAGTGAAAATTAAGGACTAAAAAATACTAAGGTCACTATATACATATATACAACTGTATACAACTATATACAGACTCGCCCTGACTCGCCCCTGCATTCGCTCGCTTGGGGCGATAAAGTAATCGCCCATATCGGCTTGGATTTGAGGACGCTGATTGGCCAAATTTTATGTCATGCTTTCACATCTTAAATTAGTAATTGGCTAAACAGTTACACAGACCCGCCTCCTTGGGGCGATTTCTCCATCGCCCCAGAGCTGTTGAAGCATGGGACACGGGACGTGTAGGAAAAGCATACATCTTGCACAGATGATTTTCTATCATATTTTGCACATATTACTGGGTACAGTCATATTTCAAACACACAAATATTAACAATTTGTATAATTTATTGTTATTAGTTTTATTTTATTTATTTATTTATTTATTTATTGTGGGTCAAGGGGGGGCGGTGCCCTATCGCCCTCTATGGGCCAGCCGCCACTGCATGACTGCCCAAAGGCCCAAAGGCCTATCCAAACCGTTGCCAAAATACATATCAACATTTTATACAATATATATTTTTCGGAAAAATGACAAACGTTCTTCGGTTATGATATTTTTCTGAGCGTTTGATTTGCTTGTGGAGTACCTCTTTCCTCGAGTGCGTGTTTTGCTCCCCTCGGTGCTCTGGTTTCCCCCGCAATGATGTCATCATCTATCTGTCTATCTGCATCAAGTTTCAAGTCTTCAGATGCCACTAAGTACACACTACACCTTTAAAAAAAAATGCTCCAAGTTTCTCCAGGGTAATTTATGCACCTCTCAGGTTGAGTGAAGGCTGCAGTGCGGTAGGGTGGAATCCTAGCCGTCAACTCCCAGCATGTGTTGATATAGAAGAGGAGGGGAAGGGGGGGGTTTGTAATGTGAGCAGTGAAAGCTAACTGCCTGTGTACGGCTTGCCAATGGAGTTGCTGACGCAATGTCTGTGAAAGCGAGAGCAAGAGCGAGAGGAGAGAGAGATATTTTCTGATGGTATAATGTGGCGTATTGAACTGATGTTAGATAGACGTTAAAAGCAGTGACTGGCTCACACTGGAAACTTCTCATCACCACATATGGTCACACTACCAATGTCGGTTCTACTGTACCACTGCTCTTCTGTGTGTTCCCTGTCAGGCCGCAGGTCTACATTGAACAGAGGGCTCTGGACACCATAGCCCACCTGTGTGACGGTGATGCCCGGGCCGGGCTCAACGGCCTGCAGCTGGCCATGCAGGCGCAGGTGGCCGCGGCCCGGCCAGGGCGGCCCGGTCCCCCACAGAGGGTGGTAGTGCAGGAGAAGCACGTCAAGGAGGGTCTGCAGAGGTCACACATCCTCTACGATAAAGCAGGTGTGGCTGACGTTCTGCCATGGAGTGCTGGAGACGGCTCCACATTTTATAATTGTTAAAAAATGACAAATAGGTCATTAGGTCAATAGGTTTCAGTTTGAACTTTGAATTAAGCATCAATAACTAAGATAAGATATTTTTAGTTTTTGATGTATATTTTGCATATTTATATCTTATACATGTATATCTGTATATATCTATATTTACATCACACAATAGCAAAATAAGGTGGTATAAATCATTAGTAATCGAGGAACACACGTAATCATTTGATTGGGCCTCCACAACCCTCTTTGCTACTTGCCCCACTTGTTATAGCAACCACCAGTCTGGTCTCATTACATTACACTATATCAAGTGTTTTCACTGCATGGACCTAATGCGACAAGAATACTGTATCACTCCAGAAAAGGTTTATTCCACTACTGTATGCTTGACTACACATCCCCTAGTAGTGCAGATTAGGGGTACACGTCTATTTGCGAGAGTGTAAGAAGTGCTTGCATGCAAAGTTTCCTTACCTCAAGACACGTCAGCTGGCCATCATTCATTTAAGCCTATCGGAAAAGGCAATTTCAATAATCCCTTTCAACAGGTGTGGTAAAGCTCAGGCGTTATGGGAATCAGGTATCATCTTTTGTTAAGCCTTTTCCCTCACATCCACCAGCCATCCATCCGGACACTTCAAATAAACCAAAAGAACTCTTTTTCAATAAAAAAGAGAAATAGAACAGTGAATATTAGTTTTGTAGGACTATTCTTTCATTTAAACCCACTTTCTTTTTCGTTAGCACCCTCCCAGTCCCCTAAAACCTTCCTCATTGAGCGGCTGAAAGCACACGACAAGCACTGTGTTGATGGAGGGGGTGTGGTTGTGAAGAGCTGGCCGCTAGGTGCTAGTAACGCCAGCTAATCCTGGCCTTTCACTGTAGAGTCCAGCATTCAGCTGTCCGCCAAGGTTGGATGTACTGTTCCCTGTGGCGCCACCATCATCAAGCCTGTGATCTTATTATTGATATGTGAAATGTACCTTGGCAATTCCTCATATTTCAATTCAGGTGTGTGTGTGTGTGTGTGTGTGTGTGTGTGTGTGTGTGTGTGTGTGTGTGTGTGTGTGTGTGTGTGTGTGTGTGTGTGTGTGTGTGTGTGTGTGTGTGTGTGTGTGTGTGTGTGTGTGTGTGTGTGTGTGTGTGTGTGTGTGTGTGTGTGTGTGTGTGTGTGTGTGTGCGCGTGCAACACAACTCTTTTCATGTGCCCCCCAATAGTCCCAATACCCAATAGTATGTGGTTTGTGTCCCCCTGCCAGGTGAGGAACACTTCAACTGTATCTCAGCGCTGCATAAGTCCATGAGGGGCTCCCACGAGAACGCCTCCCTCTACTGGCTGGGCCGCATGCTGGAAGGGGGGGAGGACCCGCTGTACGTGGCTCGCAGGCTGGTGCGCTTCGCCAGCGAAGACGTGGGTATGGGACTCTTCACACCTTAGCCTCACAACAACCTTTGTTCATTTCAACCGCCAACACAATCTGGGAGTTAGATGATTTTTTTTTTTTAAAAGGTCTCTCTGTGGAATCCAATTGTTATTGATCATTAAAGTGCAGGCCTAGACTGGGGCTAGGGATTGTGAAGCCCCCCCAGGCATTTAAGTATATATATATTTTTTTTTAATTCAGAAATATGTAAACGTTTCCCCAATCCGATCCCTGGCTGCGTGCTCGTGACACAGGTGTACCTTGTGATGTGTAGCTGGCCAGGCGCCTGTTATATGGCATACGCACAGACTTGAGATGGTCCGTTTGCTGAAGGACTTGGCAGCCTTGCCTCCCAGTTCATGCACGGTGGCCCTGAATGGCCGGAAGATAGACTTATTTGACTCGGCCACAACAGCAGGACACATTGTTGAGGAATAGGATATTATTATTTGGTATTAAGTTGGGCCATTTTGTGTATTGTTTTGCTTGTCATAGCCTCTTTGGTTATTACGAATTTGCAACTGAAAGGCCTTTTATTTAGTGACAGAGCATGCCTGGTCAGTGGTGCAAACATGACTTCTGCAAGAAGACACATGCATATTGTCGGCCAGTCAGCTTAAAAGCATTTTTGCAATAGAAATATAATAGCCAAGATTGTGACGATAGCCGGCTGGCTTTGCACCGTGTGTGCACTGTTGGCAGGCATACTAAATGCACTTCTCGGTGATGTGTCACTGTGGATATCAATCCTTTCATTTCTGACGTGTGTGACGCTGTGATGGACATTTAATCCCTCGCATTTCAACCAATGCACAGCATTGGTTGAAATGCGCATGTAGGCCTATATATCATCTGCCTGAAAGTTATTTTTGTATGCAATATAAATAGGATCACTTAGATAGTGATGATAGCCAGTTTCCTTTAGAGGTGTGTGCACACTTAAACAGACATGGGCTAAATGCATTGAGCTTCTTGATGAGGCTGCACGTTGGATATTTATTACTCACGTCATTTCCGGCATTGGGATAGCCATTTAATCCGTAACATTATTACCAGTGTACAGTTGTCTGATAATGCATATGGAATAAATGCAGTTGTTGTTGTAGCGTGTAGATGTATTGTGTTGTTATTGCTGTTGTCATTGTTTGGGTGGCAGTAGCTCAGTGGGTAGAGCGGGTGGACAGAGCGGGTCATCCACTAACTGTAGGGTCGGCGGTTCAATCCCCTTGATCCCCCTCCTCCTCCAACTGTCCGCATGTCGAACCTTGACAAATGTACTGATTATAAGTCGCTTTTTGGACAAAAGTGTCTGCTACTCTTTTATTGCTGAAAGTTTGGGTGCTGTCCAGTGCTGAAGTCCTTCCTTCATGTGAAAGGCATTTTTGTCATTTTGACTTGTGGTCATTTGTATTAGGCTGATAGTTAATTTTGTTGAATATCTGTTGTTTGTCCCCAAGAACAAAAAGGATCATTTTTGATAGATATAGAATATTGAATGTGCTGTGTGCCATATTTGCTACTATTGGTATAACAATAACTCTCATTTTTCTTTTTCCCCTGTGTGATGTAGTTATACGTTTTTAGGTCATGTTTAGATGGATCCCATCACTTTAACCTTTTTAAATCAAACATAATTAAAATGTTGCTGTGCAGGTTCCATATCAACCCTTACACTTCTGATTTTAGGCAGATCTGTTTCTGTGAAGCTGCCAGAGTTAATTACCTTACCATATCAGCGATGATAACCAAAATCAATAGAATCCTAACTGTTGTGAAAGTAATGGTACTATCTCTGTTGTTCTGAGTGGTTTTGACGTGGTCCTCTGGTTCTCTGGGGCCAGGTTTGGCAGATCCCCTGGCCCTGCCTCAGGCAGTGTCCGCATACCAGGCCTGTCACTTCATCGGCATGCCGGAGTGTGAGGTGAGACCCTGGCCCATCTCAACCAGCAGAAATACTTTGTATTTGTGAGCCGTACTTATTGTAAATCGCTTTGGACAAAAGCGTCTGCTGCCCTGCATGTAAATGTAAATATTTGATTAAAGTTGCAATGTGTAACATTTAAACAAGCTCAGAGCTTAAACTAGAGAAGCTTGATATCTGTAGTAAAAACTGATCCATAGTGGTTTTTGAGATTTTTCAATAAATCACATATAACTCATATATACTATTATCTCTTTTTGTTTACAAGAATCTTACTATCAATACTCCCTAAACCACTCCCACCCAAACAGTGGAGCTACGCTAGTTTTGCCACACAGTTGCATAGCCAGAATCGACAGACAGACTGTCATTGAGGTTATTGAGGTTTTTTATGCTGAAAGTCACATATTGACAGGGAGGTGCTCAACCTTACACAATGGGACTTTAAAAACATGCACCTTCTTTTTGCAAATGAAGCTTACCAGTGTGTTTCTGCTCATTCTCCCCCGCCACCCCACCCCCCCCCCCTCCCCCCCCCCCCCTCCCCCCACTAGGTGATCCTGGCCCAGTGTGCCGTGTACCTGGCCCGCGCCCCCAAGTCCGTGGAGGTCTACAAGGCCTACAACAACGTGAAGGTCTCCCTGAGGAACCACAAGGGACCCCTGCCGTCGGTTCCCCTGCACCTGCGCAACGCCTCCACCAAGCTCATGAAGGAGCTAGGCTACGCTAAGGGCTACCAGTACAACCCAGCGGTCAGCGGCCCGGTTGAGCAGGAGTACTTACCCGAGGAGCTCAGAGGAGTGGACTTCTTCACTTGGACTCCCACTGAATGAGCTTTGGTCATGTGTACGTACGTTGTCCGCTTGTTCCAATTCCTGTCATGTTAAGCGTTTATATCCACATTGTAAGCAAACAGCAGAGCTGTTTGTTTTTTTCTTTGTTTTTTTGTAATATAATTAAAGCCGTTATATGATATGATATGAATCAACTGCATTTTGATCAAGCACCACAGACCAGGTTACTCTCACATGTAAGGTTTTATTATGGCATCGTCATGGTGTCATCATCTTTATCGCCTTCAGTTTTGGGCCATTGTCTACAAAGAAATACATGTACAATTATTAAAAAATAAATATGACAAAGCAAATTGATATGGTTATTTTTGCAAAAAATCACAGGCCTACAAAAAAGTAAGCTGACCACTGACAGTTAAGTAGGGTACAGCTGGGTACAGCTATAAGTAGGAAACATCTCACTTGGCTTATCCAGGAGATGTAAGAGGCCACCCTGGTGAAGACGGTGGGCTTCTGGGTGGTGTTACAGCCCCGCCCATCCACAAAGCTGGTGACCCCTTGGACGTACCATCGTCCATCCGTCCCCTTGCAGTTCAGAGGCCCTCCAGAGTCCCCCTTGAAGCCAAACAAAACACGTGAGCCGATGAAGGCAAAATCTATGTTTGTGGAATAAAGACTCATGGATCGTGGCGTGAGAGATCCTAACGCATAAGAGAACACAGTGTGTGGATGGATGCGGAGCAGAAACGCTCCATAAGTCTCGTCGTTGGGTTTACATGGCAGGCGGACTTGCTGTCTCCTCCAGCACAGACCATCGTGGTCCTCACTGAACTCCCCCACCAGTCGCTGCGAGCGCAGACGCTGGGCTCCACGACAGGAAGTAGAGCCTGCTGCAGTCTGGCTGGCCGAGGCCCGCCAGCTAGGAAAGAGAGGTTGAGACAAACACGGCATGTGTTGCTACAACACGTGGTTAGAAGAACCGTCGCTTATTCCAAATCACCAACGTCACCGTCTCGGATTAATAAAGTACCATCTTATCGGAGTTTCTTGTCATGAGTGCAACTATTGCATGAGAATGTAAGACAATATCATTGAAGTAACGAGAGAGAATCTTTGCAGACGTGAGTGTGGCGTGGTGGTGCGTGGGCTGGGAGGGCTCACAGGAAAGGCGACCCCAGCCGGTAACATAACAGGGCTGGTTGTGGGCAAGCTGGGCTCCTTGCTGTGGCAGACACGCCAGCTGGACTTTGTCATTGAGCACCGCACTCTTCTCCAGTTTCAGGAGGGCAATGTCATTTCTAATGGGGGACAGTGTCAGAGATTAAGAAATTAGAGGTTTTTTAGCATGGATAATGGTATGACCAGTTCTATATGTCACGCGTGTGTGTACATTGTATCACATGTTGAGCGCTATCAATGACCATCCTAAAAATAAAACAACCTCCATTTGTTCAGCTGCCTGTTCAGGAAATATTCTCAGGCCAGCCAGTTCCTGTTGACTATTTACATTGAATATTGGGCTACGTGTTCCTCTGACCACCCATAGACAAAGTGTCCCATGTTCTGTCCTATGTGTCCAACAATGGCAACCTGGCACTTCGTCCATCGCACAGAGCTGAGTTCCAGCCTACCCACAAGACACACAGTTGTCGTTCCATTTCGGATGTAGAATCATTCTCTCCACCCTGATGGACTGTTCGGGGCCCTCCGCTGTGTCCATGTCGTGCTCCGCAAGAACGACCCGATAAGTGTGGAATCTGGAGCACCAACAAATACATCCACTCAGCGCCAGTTGATATTTTCTGGCAAAACGTAGATGATAGAGAGACATGGAATAAGCAGGTGCTTTCTCACGTGATGCAGTGAGCAGCAGTCAAGACCCAGTTGGCGGAGATAAGCGTTCCTCCACACGTGGGGTAGAAGGACTCCAACGAGACCTAAGAGCAGAGGAAGCCCACTTTTAGCTAACATTGCGTCGTCGCAGTAGTTAACTCATTTGAAAATTGTATATAATCTGTAGATATTTGGGGCATGCAAAGGATTTTTTTTTGCTTATTTTATACATCTGATTCTGTAGTTTGTATTACAAATTAATTAATGTGTGCTAGTTTTTGGAAGAAGGACAAATACATGATATGGTTTTAAAAAAAAATGTTGATACGGTTATAAAGTGTATAATCGCAAAAGGCCCAGTGATGTGATACGGTATAGTGACAAATGGCTTTCTAGGAAACGAACAACCACTAACCACATTCCCTGTGACACCAGACCCCAATGACCCTACCTGCCACGGCCAGCTATACGGTTGGGCCTCTTCCCCGTTCACGACACGGCTGGTGCTGGGCTGGTAGCTCGGTCGGCCACAGCCAGACACTAGAGAGCAGCAGAAATATCAGAAAAGTCATTCAAATAAATAATCCAAAAGGTTCACCAATATGATGTGTTCATTTACCAGTTGTGACTGCCAGCAAGAGGACAAGTGGCAGCTCCATCTCTGATGTATCCAAAATAATTGGCTTGCCTTTTGGCTATTTATAGACTACGGCAGATCCAGCATGGGATCTTTCCTACCTTTCTCCAGGTGTTGAGAATATTGCAGACATATGCATATATGCATTATCCTTTGACTACATATGCAAAAATATATTCCAGTAGACCTATTGGTAACAGCCTAATCACATTATTCAATGTATTTTCTTCATTTTGTTAATTGAATTGTCATGTGAGGCTTTTTTGTTAAGTGTCATTATTAAGCGAAACACTACATACTCCGTGCCAATAGGTGTCAGTGTAGGTAGTTGTATTGCGGAACATTACCAACATTACCAAACCCTAGAATAAATTGTGTTTTTCAAAGATGGCGCTACCCGGCACATCACTCGTGTGTTTCAGAGCTGTCTGCAACCTTGGGAAATATATTGAAAGAAGAAGTAAAGCTGGTTTGAATGTCTCAAATGTGCGGTGGTATACGACAAACCCTCGTTTCCTTCATGACAGCACGCCTCCCGATAAACAGAGTGAGTCTCATGATCAGATAGTTCAGTTAGCCGGCTCTCAGCACTGCAGGTTCAAGGACACCCATCGTTGCAAAATACGCATGTTTTCATAGTTAAACTGTTATGTCATTCTTATTAAGAGATTAGTGTTCTAATGTGTTTATTCGCATTAGTACGTTGCATTTTATAATTCAATATTAGTATTTATAACGAATTACAATACGACATACGTATTATACTTAATAATAATACAACGAATTCTTGAATTTTCTTGTTTTTAGATAACGCACATCTTCTAAAAGAGTTCCGCAGTCCAAAAAGTCTTCTGGCAAACCTCATCTCCCGTTCACTGGGAGTGAGTGACACATCCAAGTTGATCGAGTACAACTGTACAGACCATGGAGATGTCAAGGTACTCGACAACAGACTACTGTACTTTCTGCAGCACTCTACCACACAAGACATACCTCTTGGCCACAGTCTTTTGGACTGGATTTTCTTTTAATGGTTTTTTGCAACTTGCAGAGAGCCACGGTCACAATCAAGTGGCCCCATACAATGGAGATGGAGGGCTTCGCCTCAAGGAAGGCCGACGCCGAACGATTGGCCGCAGCCGCTGCCTGTCACAAGTTGAAAGTAAGGCACAGCTCACTGTAAATACGACCTAGTTCAAATGATATAAAGGCCTATGGCCTATGAAGGCATATGGTGCCACCTATGTGACACCGCTGTCTTTTCCCCTCTTCCTTGTGCGTAGGAAATGGGTGTGCTCGGCCCTAAAAATGAGTTGCCGAGCAGGAGGGCCGGTCAGGGCAGGGGGGCCCTGGTGTCTGAACTGTACGACATGGATGACACGCCCGCCATGGGAGGCCCCGCGGCCCCCGTTGCTCACGGTGGCAGGAGTACACCCCCTCTGGCGTCCTCCGAGGTCCTCCCCGATCCCTACGCCGAAGCACTGTCGTTGTTCCCAGACCCCAAGGGGCTGCTGGCCAGGGTCATCCAGACGGCCACGGCATGCAGGCATCCCAGGGTCAGTGGTGCTGATACGTTACTTAAGGGGAGAATGACTGAGATGTCAGGAGATGGAAGGACAATTGAAGAAGAAGAAGAAGAAGAAGAAGAATTACTCTTTTGATCCCGTGAGGGAAATTTGGTATCTGCATTTAACCCAGTCTTGAATTAGTGGAAATACACTCAGCACACAGTGATGGTGAGGCAGTGAGGCACACTAATCCCGAGGCAGTGAGCTGCCAACGGCGGTGCTCGGGGAGCAGTAAGGGGTTAGGTGCCTGGCTCACAGGCACTTCAGCCGTTCGTACTGGTTGGGGTTCGAACCGGCAACCCGAGGAAGTCCGAAGCCCTAACCAGCAGGCCGCGGCTACCCCAAAGGCCGCGGCGGCCAGTACATACACACAGAGAACGAATGCATTTTTAGCCATTTTATTTTGTGCACAATTTATTGTATGCTTTCAACAGGCTCATAGCACATATATACTGTACATACACCACAATCGCGGGGAGGGGAATGTGAAATGTGATGTTGTGATATGTACACATACACACAGAGGTGTGTCAGCGATGGAGGTGCCTTATCTGATTCATTCATGCGCTACATCGTGTTCTTACTCTGCCCCCCCCCCCCCTCTGCTCCTCTGATGCTAGGATTGGCTTCAGTACAAGCACGTCGGAGGAAGGCTGAAGAAGTGTGAGGTGACCATCCGGTGGCCGGAGGAGATGAAATTCACGGCTGTGGCCAACAAGAAAACCATCGCCGAGAGGAGAGTGGCTGCACTGGCCTGCATGAAACTGAAGGTGAGTTTTAAAAAGGGGTAAAAAAAAGGCAGCATATAGGCAGGGGGCCCACGCAGTGCAGCGGTGAGGATGCTCGACGATCCTTGTCGAAAGGTACTGGGGTTTTAAACCCCCAGGCCCCGCAGTCTGACCTGTGGCCAGAAGTCGGGCTCCTGCCTCTTTAACATCATGTGTGGCAGCTTTGGTTAAAAATCTCAATGGCCGACCAGGTAAACAGAGTTCAAAATGTTAAATATATAACCTGTGTTGTGCAGGAACTGGAGCTGATCGATAAGGACAACAACCCGCTGACTCACGCCAAGTATCACCATGCGGAGGTGATGGAGGCGGGGAAGAGGGAGCGGAGGCCAGTGGTGCTGCACATCCCCCCGCACCTGGAGGATGGCATGAGGGAGTACCTCACCCAGGTGAAGCCCCCCCCCCCGACTTTACACACTGTCCTTCAACAGTACAGCTTTTTATTGACTCGGACCACCGGCCCGAGTCAATAAAGTGTTTGTCGGTATCTGAGAGAGCTTTTGGTTATGTCTCTCCAGCTGCTGCTAATACTTTTGTTCATTTTCTTATAGCTTCATCGTGGTTCAGATCGCATTTTCCTTTGCATTCCTCGCAAGAGCAACATAGGGTCAACTCTTGCTATGAATAAAGTGATTCTAGGTGAAATGTCATGCTTGCTCCCTGCATACCTCCCTCCACCACCACCACCACCACCTAACACCATCCCACGGCCTGACACAGTACCCGGTGGCGACGGAGATGCAGCGGCTGTTTGAGGCGGAGGAGCAGGCGGAGAAGGCACTCGACCAAGACGAGCAGTTGGCGCAAACGGCGGCGGCGGGTGAGGAGGAGCAGGGGGAGGAGGAGGACCTGCTGATGGACGCCATCACCGGCCGCTGGCGCCGGCCGCTCACGGCGGAGCAGGAGCACCACCTGAGCGGCGACCTGTGGGACCGCTGGGTGGAGGCCGACCCGGGCCTGGGGGTGGAGCTGCCGGTGGACGATCACCGGGCGCGCGTGGTCTCGGCGGTGGAGTCGTCCCGGGTGGTGGTGATCGCCGGGGAGACGGGCTGCGGCAAGACCACGCGCATCCCCCGCTTCCTGCTGGAGGCCCGCGTGCGCGATGGCAAGGGCGCCGGCTGCAACGTCCTGGTCACGCAGCCGCGCCGCATCAGCGCCGTGTCGGTGGCCCAGCGCGTGGCCCAGGAGCTGGGCCCCGGGCTCAAGAGCTCCGTCGGCTACCAGGTGGGGGGGGGGGGGGGGAACGCGTGTCTGTTTGACAGTGGCTTGACCTTTTTTGTTGGATTTTGTAGACAATAATTGTGAGCAATGTTTTATTTTTATTTTTTGGGATTAATCGGATTGGCTTGTTTTTTTTTTTTTATACCATTTTATATTTGTCAGGCTACAGCTTGTTACCGGAACCAGCAACTTTGCCAAAAGCTATCACTCAGATAGCGAAAGCGATATCTCAACCTATATTTAAAAAGCAACCTAATTTCTTCACAATATAGACAATGTCATCAATCAATGTCATCAATAAATCAACCATATTAATAAATAAATAATAATACATCTTAGTTAGTTCAGGGATTCTATCCCCAAACTACTATGCCACCGCTGGTCAATAGCGCAGCAGCAGATGATTACCCAGGTAGTTTCATCCTCCACAACCATCCGACCTTTGACCTCATCCCCCCCAACCCCCCCCCCCTCCCCCCTCCCAGGTGCGCCTGGAGAGCCGGCCGCCGGAGCACAGCGGCGGCGCCCTCCTCTTCCTCACGGTGGGCGTGCTGCTGCGCAAGCTGCAGGGCAACCCGGGTCTGCGCGGCGTGAGCCACGTGGTGGTGGACGAGGTGCACGAGCGCGACGTCAACACGGACCTGCTGCTGGCGCTGCTGCGCGGCGCCCTGCGCGACAACCCCGAGCTCCGCGTGGTGCTGATGAGCGCCACCGGGGACAACCGCCGGCTGGCCGCCTACTTCGGGGACTGCCCCGTGGTGAAGGTGCCGGGCTTCATGCACCCGGTGCACGAGCGCTACCTGGAGGAGGTGCTGGGGGAGATGGGCCGCTCCACCCGCTCCACGCCGCCGCCGCCGTGGCGCCCGCAGAGGGGAGGCGGCCCGCCGGGCAGGGTGAGGCCAGGCGCTTGCTTTGGGTTTTGAATGTGGGACCCGCTTTTTGTCATGTGCTGTGAAGGTGTTTGTGTCGGTATCCTGTTTGGGGAACTGCGTTCGCCGAAGCGCACGCTGAAAAACGCCTGCGCCGATGAGATGGTGTCATGTTTGTAACGCTGGTTGTCGTTTGTTTTTTTTTGGGGGGGTGGAAGGAGGGAAAAGAGGAGGTCGTGCCGGACCTGGACCTGGTGGCCGACGTGATCGATCACATCGACAGACACGGAGAGCCAGGTAACCCCCCCCTCTTCCCCCCCCCCCCCCCCCCCCCCCACCACCAGCTCGTTCTGGCGGCTCCAGACTCGGTCTCACTTGTGTTGCTCCGGTGGTTCAGGTGCGGTGCTGTGCTTCCTGCCCGGCTGGCAGGACATTAAGGCGGTCCAGGAGAAGCTGGAGGCCAAGCCCAGATTCGCCGCCGGCCCCCAGATGATCGTGTCTTGTAAGTGACCACCGGTGAAATTCTCTCCCATGATCCCCCCCCCCCCCCCCCCCCCGTCTTTTTTAACATCACATACTTTGTCGCTGTTTCTCATGGCGCCTCATGCTCTCATGCTCTCATGTGCTTTCCATCCCACGTGTTAAAGTGCACTCCAGTTTATCGGTGGCTGACCAGCAAGTGGTGTTCCAGCGCCCCCCGGTGGGCGGGAGGAAAATCGTCCTGGCCACCAACATCGCCGAGACGTCCATCACCATCGACGACATCGTCCACGTGGTCGACGTGGGGATGCAGAAGGAGCAGAACTACGACCCACGCACAAAGGTCAGTTTTATTTTTTAACTTTTTTTTTTTTTTTTAACCATACATTTGTGCACGCACGTGTGTTGTGTTGTCTTTTTGGGATATTGGGAGCGGTTCACGTCGACCACCCGACCACCTCACCATCGTCCGTGCCTCCCCCCCTCCCCCGGCGCCAGGTCTCGTGTCTGGACACCGTGTGGATCTCGCGGTCCAACGTCACGCAGCGGCGCGGGCGGGCGGGCCGCTGTCAGCCGGGCCACTCCTACCACCTGTTCTCCCGGGAGCGCCTGGAGTCCATGCCCAGCTTCCCCATCCCTGAGATCCTGCGCACGCCGCTGGACAGCCTGGTGGTGCAGGCCAAAGTCCACAGTCCCAGCCTCAAGGTCAAGCCAACACCACCACTCTGAAATGAGTGTGTCGCAGCGAGTTTAAAAGAGATTGGGCGTTTTTTGATGAGATCTCAAAACAAATATTCTGAAAATTGTGCAATTGTCTCACTTCGATTTGTTTGTGTTTCCTTCAGGCGGCGCATTTTCTGTCCCAAGTGTTGGACAGTCCAGACAAAAACGCTGTGAAAGTTGCTGTCCAAACCTTACAAGACATTGGTAAGTCTGTCAATGTTTCATGTGTTGTAACTGGGTTTTGTAAAGGGAAAGTAGCATTCAAACAATATTTCACCACCACGAACCACAGCAATCTCTGTCCTGAGTAGTGTCAAACAGTAAAAGTATTCAAAATCAAATTCACTAAGTGCACCCATGTTTGAGTTTAAGTTGAAAGAGAAACTGATCTTTTTTTCCTCACAAGACAAACGCAGATGATTTGACATTTAATACAAAAAAAGGACACCGAAATAGGACACTGTTTTAAACAAGAAATACAACTACATATTAAACAAATATTTAACAGAATCAGTTCCATGTGAACAGGGCCTTGCAATTTTGGCTAAAAGTTAACCTTTCACAGACACAGACAGACAGAAATACTTGAATGATCCCTGACGGAAATTGCATAACACTCACACACACACACGCACACACCCTGTTTCCTCCACGCGTACTCACGCTGCGTTCGGTTTGCGTCTCCCCAGGCGTTCTGGACGCAACGGAGACCCTCACGCCACTCGGGGAGCGCGTGGCGAGCCTGTCATGTGACCCGCGGCTGGGCAAAGTGCTGGTGCTGGGCGCCATCTTCCGCTGCGTCCTGCCCATCCTGTCGGTGGTGGCGTGCCTCACCAGGGACCCCTTCTACAACAGCATGCAGAACAGACCTCTGGTCACAAAGGTCAGCAGCGCTGGGAGGCTTTCATGTCCTGCTCCGTCGTGTCTTCTTTCTGTACTTTCATTTTGTCAAAAAGGAAAAAAGACGGCGTTTCCCTCGTTTCGTTTCAACATCCTTATCAGTCAATATGTGAATTTTAAACATTTTAGTGTCTGTAAAAATCACTGTCCAATTTGCATATTGGACAGGGATGGGATCATTCATCAACTTCCAGGAAAGAGAGAACGCAGAAAAGCCCCCCTCCCCTTTTTTATTATAGAAGTTATTATACAACCACGGCAGTCTGTGAGCGCTGCACACGACTCTGCAACCACACCACCATAGTGTGTGCGTGTGTGTGTGTATGTGTATACTGTATATACACAATATTGCCAAAAGTATTGGGTCACTTGCCTTGACTCGCATATGAACTTAAGTGACATCCCATTGTTAATCCATAGGGTTTAATATGACGTCAGCCCACCCTTTGCAGCTACAACAGCTTCAACTCTTCTGAGAAGGCTTTCCACAAGGTTTAGGAGTGTGTTTATGGGAATTGTTGACCATTCTTCCAGAAGCACATGTGTGAGGTCACACACTGATGTTGGACGAGAAGGCCTGCCTGGCATGCGATCGTTATTAATTAATTAAATGATGTGCACATTCTTGTTATTTCCATATTTAACAACAAACAGAGTTTGCACTGTATATCTATCACCATTGCACATACTCTACCATAGTACCGTACCATGGTCATGTTTCACAGGGTCAGTCGCCATCAGGCCTACATCACATTCTGTTTACTTATATATTTCTGTGAGTGATCTGTTTTCTACGTTAATCAGCAATCTGTGTCCTTAGTAGTGTCCTAAAAGTATTCAAAGTCAAAATTCACTAAGTGCGCCCCTGTTCAAGATAAAGTTGAAAGGGAAATAGATCTTTTTTCTCACAAGACAAACGCAGATGATTTGACATTTAATACAAAAAAAGGACACCGAAATAGAACACTGTTTTAAACAACAAAAACAACTACATATTAAACAAACATTTTTAAAAAATCAGTTCAATGTGAACAGGGCCTTGCAATTTTGGCTAAAATGTTGGCATATTTTGTGGGTGAAATATGAGAGGGGGAGGAGAGATGCCCAACTTATATATATATATATATATGTAATTTATGTCAGGCATCTCTCCTCCCCCTCACTGATTGAACAAGTTTGACCAGCAAACCGGAACGCCGGCATTCTCTCTCAGTGGGGGGGGGCGGCCCACCCCCCCCCACTGAGCCCAGGGGGTTACCGAGACAACCCCACACCCAGGTGCACCGTTCAGCTCCATATCACCATCATCATCAGATAGATCCATACTTTATTCATCCCGAGGGAAAGTTTAGACATCAAGTAGCTTATGCATATTTCACCCACATAAAGAACAGATCACTCACAGAAATATAATAGTAAACAGAATGTGACGTAGGCCTGATGGCGACTGACCCTGTGAAACATGACCATGGTACGGTGCTATGGTAGAGTATGTGCAATGGTGGTAGTGCATAAAAGACAGGGGATATACAGTGCAAACTCTGTTTGTTGTTGAATAGGGAAATAACAAGAATGTGCACATCATTTAATGAATTAAATGATTGCATGATCATTTAATTCATTTAATTCGCTAGGTCTGGCCTTCTTGTCCAACATCAGTGTGTGACCTCACAAATGCGCTTCTGGAAGAACGGTCAAAAATTCCCATAAACACACTCCTAAACCTTGTGGAAAGCCTTCCCAGAAGAGTTGAAGCTGTTGTAGCTGCAAAGGGTGGACCCTGCATCCCGTTTATTCATTGTGTGCCAACTTCAGGCCGTGCCGTCTTGATGGCTGTCGAGCGATCGACCGAATGGGAGTTCTTTTTTTTCCTTTTTTCTTTTATCTTTTTTTTGTCAATTTGTGACGCTTGTTTTAGTTTGTTGTCTGTTGTGTTAGCTAGTACTGCACTTCATTTCCCACTGCTTTCTCTGTGCTTGTCCCCGGTCCTCGTGGCGTCTCTCCCAGGCTAAAGAGGGTCTGAGCGGCTCCAGCTACAGCGACTACCTGGTGCTCAGCAGGGCCGTGCAGGGCTGGAAGAAGGTCCAGCAGGAGGGAGACTGGGAGGAGAGACAAGACTACTTGGAGGAGAACGTGCTGTCCAAGGCCAGCCTGCGCTTCATCAACGGTCTGCTTTGATGCAACACGCATTAGACTCAAATACATATTATATTATTTCATTCAGCAATTCTGTGTACACTCCTTTTCCATAGCTTCACTTTGACCTTAAAACAATGATCTATCTATGTAAAGTGTACAAAGTCCTGCAAGAAAAGCGAAACCCCTCGTGGACAAAACGCGGCAATGCCTGCTGCCTCTGCTATCCAGACAGCCGCTCATTGACCCTTCTTCTCCTGCGCTACAGGTCTGGTCTCTCAGTTCAGTGAGAACCTGTGCCAGGCCCAGCTGGTGACTCGCTCCAACGAGTGCCAGCGCCAGGGTTCCCTGTACAACCAGCACTGCCACCAGGACGAGCTGGTCAAGGCCGTCATGCTAGCTGGCCTTTACCCCAACCTCATCCAGGTGAGTTTGTACAACATCCCCCCCCCCCCAAGGGTAGCCATCTTTTATGTGCTAGTTTTGCTAATGATGTAGCGCCTCCATATGTGTGCCCTTCTGCTCGTTCATGTTTTTGCCAAGCAAATGATGATAACGACGTGTGCACGAATGCCATTGACCGCCAAGATTGATTTCCCCAAACCGACAAGAGAAGCAATGCTCTGACAGAAATGACCTGGCGGCGGACTACACTGTCTGACAGTGGCAGGCGCGCAGTCGCCCAGAACAGCTCTCCTCGCAGGGCGTTTCGCCCCAAGAATAGCCGACGAACGGCCACCTCTGCCAGATGGAACTCAAAATTGTGGCTCTCCAATCTTCTGTCATTACTCGCAGGTGAAGAAGGGCGTGGTGACCAAAGGAGGCCACTTCCGCAACAAGGAGCTAGCCTTCCGCACACACAGCGGCGCGGTCCTTCTGCACCGCTCGTCAGTCAACAAGTGCGTTCCGGCCATGTGTGCATGTGTGCGCGTGCCCCTGCGTGTGTGTGTGTGTGCATGCGGTAGAGTGCATCAGACATTCCCCTGACGGGATCGCTGACGGTTACATTGTCTCGGGTCCCGCTGCAGGGGGAAGAAGCCCCCCGGCCGCTGGCTGACGTTCTTCAGCGCCAACAAGTCCGGCGACGCCGTCTTCATCCGGGACTCGTCGGCCGTGCACCCGCTCGCCCTCCTGCTGCTCACCGACGGCGACATCGCCGAGATCGGTGAGTATGCCGATCTCGGCGACACAAAACAGACTTTGATGATCCCTGAGGGAAATTGCTTAAACAGACATTGGAAATTAGTACAAATAACTTGTAATGCTCTGCTCTTGGACATTGTGGTGGCTAAAGCACATATCTTAACAAAAGTAAGAGGGTTCTGGGAGGCCGCAGTTTGAATGATCAAGACTTTATTATCGCTTGCAGCGAAGCAACACAAAGCCTGAGTCGGTTTGCAAAGTGACTGCCGCACATCCCCCGTGTGCCCCTTTTTGACCTGTTTTCCAAGCATGATGTCATCACCTTAAACATCCTATACCATACACAAATGGTCCTTCCTTCCTTTATTGCCGGTGCCCATCCTCCCCATGCCTGTTCTGACCACCACTAAGCAGGCACCTTAAAGATAACATGGGGTGAACCAGGGGGTGACCCTTGAGTTGAACACAGGGAGGTATCTATGAGTGGGCATCTGTTTCCTTCCACAGTTAGTTAATGCTTTACATGGAAAACCCAATGATTGTACTAGTTTTAACTTGGTTAATATCTTCCATAACATTCACCCGCATTAAGTAAAGTTTAAGCACAGGCTGGTGGTAGTTTGGCCACAAACACAAAAAGACATATAAAAGACTTTTCAACATTTGTGCACATCCCCGGTAAAGCGAAGGACCAAAAGTATGTGGAGAATGTGTGCACAACGCTGCGGGGATAGAAAGTAAGACCCCTGTCAAGCGAGTTCCTCAGTCTAGTCACAAAGCATTTTTGGGTGGAGAAGGAATGAGAACTGTAGAATATGTCAATTTCCCAATATAATAAAATAATCTTTTATTATACAGATGCAAGTCACTAACCAAACAAAAAATAAAAGCAGTGAGGAAGGATTATTGAAAACACTACAAAAGATTATAGAAAAACATACAAAGAATACAAGATAATAATCAGGGAATGAAAATACCTGGGTTGTAGGAATGTGGCTACACGCGTGGGAAGTTCTGGCTACAGATATCTTCCAAGAGCAGTTGTCCATTGTGTCCCTAAAAACTGTTTTCCCAGTTTTATGACGCCATTATTTAGGGGATCATCGACTGAGTGTTCTGTTTTCTGACACTATTTGCTGTTGGTTCACAAGGTCCACACGGATGGTTGATCCTCAGCAGAGCTGACTGGGTGTTGCCTAATTTCCTGTGCATTGGGAATCCTAACCTCCAAGTTTTGTATGATACCCACCTAATTCCCTTATGAGACCATTTCACTACAATTGCAGAGTTAATCAAAATGATACCAAACATGATATGAGAATTACATGGTAAAGTAACACAATCATTTACACACACTTTCCCCCTTTCCCCCCTCACGTCTGTGTCTTCAGTGTGAGAGGTGTGACTCTTTGACCCCCCGCTGGTTGGGAGTGGGTCAGAAGAGCAATGGAGAGGAAATGCAGTTAATGATCCTGGGTTCCTCTGCAGTCTGTCAACAAAAAAAAAGTTGAATCTAATCTAATCTAATCTAAAAAAAAGACAGACCCCCACGTATATCCCCACATCAAAGATTTGCCACAAGATCCCGGCTATGGATTTTACAACACTACAGAGCCCTACGCCACTAAATTAGTTAGTTACAAATCAGTTATTGTTAGGGTTTTGTTTTTGGTGGCTTCTGCTCGACACGCCTAAAATAATTCCTTTCAGACACATTGGGTCTGCGTCAGATGAGACTTCTAAAATGCCCCCAAAAAAAAAAAAAAGCACACAATAATTGTAGAAAATGCATATTTAATGTATGCAGACACTAGTCTCCTCTAGGAGAGTGCGCCGCGAAATACTGTTTCAACCCCCGCCCCCCGTGATGCTACTGTCCCTGCATCAAAGGAGGTTCACCTGAAGGCCGTAGGCCCCTGGGTGACCATATTTTGACCAGCTAAGCTCACCCCCACCCCGTAGAGTTGATTAGAAAAAAAAAAAAAACCCCAACATAAAATCCCATCATTAACGGGTTCATTCCCCCCCCCACCCTCCCCAGTGCGCGGTGACCGCGTGGAGGTGTCCTTCCCCGGCCGCTCCCTGTTCCGCTGCGAGCTGCCGGCGGACACCTGGGAGCTGCTGTGGGAGCTGCGCACCAGCCTGCAGACCATGCTGCACCGCAGGCTGGGCCGGCCGGCCGGCGCGCGGGGCGGCGCCGCGCAGGACGCCGCGCAGGACGCCCAGCTCATCGCCCTGCTGGTGGAGCTGCTCAACCACCAGGCCGAGGCCGGCCCCTCGGGGGACGCGGCCGCCGATGGCGCCGGCGCCAGTGACGGGGACTCTGACAGCGAGGTGGACTGATTTCAGAAGGAGTGACCGAAAGAGTGGATATGTGTTGTGTGTGTGTGTGTATATATGTGTTATGTATATATGTACATGCGTTCATACACAAACCATTGCATAGCAGCGGCGTGATTCTACAAATTTTTTCTTTTTTTTTTCTTTTACTTTTACAAAGTAATGACCTTATAGACGCTTGGATTGCGTGTTACGTTGGTATACTGTATGTGGAGGTTCATGGCGATGAATATAAATCCAGTGTGTGCTGCTCTATTCCTGTTTGTAAATAGGTGTGTGAATGAGGTCTTGTTTGTGGTGACACACCACGCGTCGGAACGGACGATCATTTGTTTCGCAAAGCGGAAGTTGCATTTCACCGGGCGAACGAGAAGCCATGAATCTCAACTTGGTGAATGTGTCAGAATGTAATGAATCTCAAATATTTAAAACAGAAATACCTGTTATATACCAGAGTCTTGTCATTTTATTTAATATCAACATCCAAACTTGTCTGAAACGGTTGCATTAACATTAAAAAAGGCTCCTCGTTCAGGCTGCGGCATGTTTACTGTTCTCCGGTCAAGAGAAATCCTTCATGAACTGTTTGTGGAAGGAGCTCAGACGTCTCACTACTTCCTCCATTGTAGCCCTCGAGGTCATGATGCAGACTCTATGGGGAAAACAAAGAGGGCGGTTACTTGCGTCTACCTGAATTGTAGCTAGAAGCTAGGTAGCCTTTAATTTGCCATTTTTACCAACTCTGAAATGGCTTGTGGATTTTCTGATGCCAAAAGTTCATGGAAAGTGAGGGCTTGTAATGATTAACAGCAACAATACAACAACACTTTTTAGTGGAGGCTCCTAAAACATCCTGAAAATGATTTTTCGGGGCTTTGTACCGGATGTGGTGGGTTCCTTTCGGCATTCCAAGATCAGAACCAGGACAGACGCACAGACCCGTCTGCTCCAACAGCCTGGAGCAGTAGAAGACATCGGGAGGATGTTCCTCCTCCTGAAATATAACAACACAATGACATAAGTTTTACCTAACCTTTGGAACCTGCACACACAAAGAGCTCATGCTATTGTTAGCCAAACAGTGTGAAACTGCTGTCTGACCTTGGCTTGTTGAATGGCCCTGTGTGGAAGATCTAATCTGGGGAACATCGAGGCCCCTCCTTGTATTGGTTCACAGCTGATTCCTGGCAAGCTGTTGAGAACCTCCAAGACTCTCTTCACATTATGGACCATTGTTTCCTGGATGTTCTGTACCTCCTAAACACAGAAGATGCCAAGACGATGAAGCATATAGTAAGCCAGTTCTGCCATACAGTTGTCCCAACAAAACAAGCATCCATTTTCTGTACCAAGTTACAATGCAGTTTGAAACATTTCTAGAGTATTTTTTTGTAATGAGTAAAAATATGATAATCATCTAACCTTTTCATAATCACTGTATGATGGGTCCCCTGGTTGTGGAGGGTTCATCATTATTTTAAGGGCCAACTGACTGATGACTGGTGGGCTTGATCGTTGAATAAGCTTGTGGAATTCTTCCATGACCATGGGGTCAATGTTGACCAGCTCCACGTACCCCCCCCGGAGACCCCCCCTAGGGGAACAAGCAACCTCTTTCAAAAGATGGTCTCAAGAACAGTAAAGAAAAAAAGTCTTCTTAAAATATACTCCTCAGAGCTAAACACATGGGAGAACTCACTCTCCCATGAAGCCTTGGGATATTGAGTGTAAGGATGCCAGCTCCACCATATCAGAAAAAGGAGGTCCCATCTCAGCCAGAACCTTCTTGTATGATATGAACCTGCACTCCTCACCAATCAAAAGTGATTGGTGGATCTTGGCAGCAAAATATTTGAAAAGGAAAAACAAAAGCACCACAGTTTAATTTGCATGCAATGAAAGGCTATATGAATACAATTGACTTGTCATGAAAACACGCTTAAGACCCCCTACCTCGTTGGCAAACAGGAAAAGCCTCTCCTCAAACACAAAGCGGATTATCTCTTCCATTGATTCTCTGCTCTGAACGTGGCCTGTGGAAAACACAGCCATATAGTTGAGAGCCTTTGGGATACTTTGGTGCAAACCGGTATTGTGGCAACCTGGGCCGTACACAGAGGCCCTGGCAGCCCAGGGGACGGGTCAGGCAGGGAATTTACCACCTTTTTTCCCCCAGAGGGCGCTGGGGAGCGCTTTAGAGGGGCACCACTTAGGATAATGGGAAACACCTGCACAGGAGGAAGGTGATCAACGGCAGGTGAGTATAAAAGTAGAAAAATAAGTTGTCATATGAGTTGTGGCATATCTCGAGTCTCCCAGGTCGTGGCAGTGAGAGGCGACAGTCCGGTCCAGGTTTCCTTTCCGGGACGACCCATTCCCCCAAGCATCCGGACCAAGGGGACGAGAGAACCCACCGAGGCTCACGGAGCCCAGTCTTTTGTTATAGTTAACATACGAGGCGATAGTCAGCCCGTCTTTTGTGTTGGACCAAATAAATGCGCCTTGGTGCGGCTTTTCCGTAAGCAGAGACTCGTGGTGATTTGGGAGAAGGGGACGCTACGGCGCCGGGGTACCACAGTATGAAAGCACAGACGATGGCCCACATGCAGCACAGGTTACACACCTTATTAGCAGCAATGAAATGTTTCACCTTCTTATGACAAATGTACCCTTTGTAAGTCGCTTCGGATAAAAGTATATGCTAAATGTAAATGTTACAAGTTAAGGTAAAAATGGTGAAAAAACGACCTAATTATTGAAGCAATTATATATATACACTTATTGAAACAATTAAATCAATAGAACAGTAAAACACGCTTCTATCGATACAGCTAACAGCCAGTACTTGCATCAATACTCACTCAAGCTTAGGCCTTTTCACAAACCAGGGTGACTACTACCTTATCACACAACCAGACATTACTCATCTTCTCAATCTTCAATGTTGGCATGGGCACCATCGCTTCCACATGTTGAGGTGCAACGGACTCCAGCTTTACAGCATTTGCAGTGCATGGTAGTAGCATGACTGTTTGTAGCTGCAGCAGAGGAGGACGGCACAAGCTTTACTAGCATCTCCCATGATGGGTCCCGTAAGGTTCCCAAGTCCTGGTCGTAGAGTCCCAGTACCAGCCCACCCAAGCTGCACTGATTCACAGCAGTCAGCTGCAGGCCAGCTCCTAGTCGGATCAGGGAACCTCCATCAATCACTATCCAATCAACATCCCAGAGTTCAGTATGTGGGGTGGGTACTGGGAGTCCACGACCAAGAATTTGCAACCATACTCGACCCGCTAACATGCACTGCAAATGCTGTAAAGCCGGGGTTCATTACGAGGGTAACCTAAATGTTGGGTTGCAACATTGAGGTTTGAAATGTCGATATTTGAGTAATCTGGTTGTGTGATTAGGATGTAAACAAACAAAAGTCATCCACTCAACAGCTTCTATCCAAAAGCAGTCACCCTGGTAAATCAAAAGGTCCCCATCCCACTGAACAAACTATCTCAAATACCAATCACATGCTCTAGATCCACCCTAGGCCAGGTGGCCACCGTACCTGTAGGATCTCCAGGGTTGATGACGTACAGTGCCACAGGATCACAGGCTTCCCCTGCCGACCGCAGAGCTCTGCGTAACTCCTCTATGTCTGGCCGCCAGCCCTGTTGTCCGTCTAGATAGTATGGCACCGCGGTGGCTCCTATGGCCTCAAGGGTTGCATTGCCAGCATCTTTCGATGGCACCGGAGTCAGCACCCCTATGGGGGGTGAGCGGTTGGGATCCACCATCACATTCAGAAGGTGCTAGGAGTAAGGAGAGGGACATGAGGCACAAAGGGATGACGTGTGTGATTGGGAAACGATTCAAGTTGGCTCATCACTATCCATTTAAAGCTGCTGTAGGTAAGATTTTGAAACTGAACCTAAAACAAGTGCCCACCCTCTCTGCTCTCTCCCTCCCAACATGTGTCCACCATTTGGAGCTGTTACATTACATGCACCTGTGAATGACAGGCAAGATGGATTTCCTGAACCAATCGGAAGAGGAGATGCATCCAGTGAGAAATGAGCCAAGTGTGGTCTACTCATACAGAAGAAAGTGCAGTCAACTTGAGGCTGATATTCTCATAGTTTAAAGATATCTGAATGTACCCCTTTAAATTTGACCTACAGCACCTTTAAGAGAGATGACATCACTGATCGTGTACCATAAAGCCCTCATGTAATCCAGTGGAGAAGTAGATGTTTTTAGGGGAAGAGGGGACTCTTCCATCTCTATGTGATATAAATTTTGCAATGTTATCCAAGCTGCCTCCTGGATCACCATAGACACCTGAGGGAACAGATTTTAAGAGATAAGATAACATAACATGAGGCTTAATTGATCCCCCATGGGGGAAATGCCCATGTTGCAGCAGCATAGCATACATATACACCACACAGGTATGTAAATATACAGGTACAACAGGTGTGTGACCGCAAGACCCTGTTCCCCCAACAATGACACAATGACACACTATGGTATGCACAATGTCTAAACAGTCCTCACCAATGCTGCCACCACATTCCTCAAGCAGTGTCTTTGCTCTTTCTCTGACATCCAAGGGCATTTTGTCACCATCAATAAGCTTAGGGTAAACGCATGCCGCTATCACCTGTCCGTGAAATCGAGGAAAGAAGGGAGACATTGATTCAGTAGATGAACCCATATGTCTGCTAATAAGGGAACACGCTTAGAAAGCAGCAGGGTGGACATAGGAAAGTTACCTGTCGAACAAATGAAACAGGTTTCACTCCTGTTGCATGTGGATTGCTCCAAGAAACATCAATCACTTCATTATATGGCTTTTTCAACCCCTACGTGAGGTGAGAAATAAAACATTTCCAACTGAAGTTAATGTCACACTGGGACATAGTTTTCGGTTGAACAATGACATGCTTTTGCAAATCATTTGTAACTGACATGGAAGTTAATTTTAAGTGAAATGATCATGACTGCAAGCTATTGTAATAACATGATAATATTTATCAGCAGTTTGGGATTTTACCTGTTTGATCTCTTCTTCAATCCGGGCAGCTTGTCTCCCAAGGGCATCAAGCTTTAAAGATTTGATGTTTTGCATGTTTGGATTGATCAGTGCAAGTTGAGACATCTCATGACAGATCATGACCAATGTGTGTGATACCCACAATTGGTGAGAGACCTTTATATACTGTGGGAGGAGCTAGCGGGAGGAGCGCTTAATCATTTAACCCCCTGTAGTCCAGGAGCCCAGGGGGTTGAACCTAGTTGGGAAGGTTACCAATTGTTATGGGTACTATGATGTCCGGCATGGTCCCCAGATAGAGGAACGGCACGTCTGCCGGGTTCCCTCGGGTGGGTGTGTCCAGGGGGGGTGTAAAACTGGCACCCAAAAAATGGGCTTGATCAGTTGGTGAGGTTACCACTTGAAACCTGTTGCAAATTGTTTGCCATGGTCCCCTGATTGAGGAATGGCCACTGCCAGACGTTTTTGTTGGTGGGCGGGGCTTGCCAGACATCATTAAGTGGAGGGTGAAAAATGGGCTAGATCAGTTGGTGAGGTTACCACTTGAAACCTGTTGTAAATTGTTCATCATAGTCCCCTGATAGAGAAATGACCACTGCCAGACATTTTAAGTGGTGGGTTACCCCCGGCAGACGCCCCGATATGATGACACCCCCAAAAATGGGCTAGATCAGTTGGTGAGGTTACCGATTGAAACCTGTAAAAATTGTTTGGCCCCTGGTCCCATGATAGAGAAATGGCCACTTACATATATTCTTGTTGATGGACACGGCTCACCAGACATAAATTACAATGGGTGAAAAACAAGAAAGATCTGGTGGGGTTACCAGTTGAAACATGTTGTCAATTATGGTCCTCTGACATTTCCAGTAGTGGAGTACCCTCGTGACCACTAGGGAGTGTATAGCCCTAGTTAGTTACATCACCCAAAGTGTCACAAACTTGACAAATGAACACATTGACTCAATGAAATTTTATTTTGTTAAGAAATGTAATGATATTGTGCAGTTTATTAACCTTGGAGCTGTTTTCTGTAAATTGCTTAACCATAGAAATTAAAACTAACAACAGCATAAAAATACAACATGTAACATAACAGCATAGAACAACATATAACTATATTAATTTACCTCTAAACCGAGGTGTGTATGAGACAAACAGTGAACTGCAGTGTTAGTCCTCCTGGTCTGAGTCTTCAGATTCCTCACTCCAAGGCTCATCTGACTCCACCTCAGTGCTGTCCTCCTGACTGTGTGACTCGGTACCCGCTGAGAATAAGTGTTGTGGAATAGATGGACCATTGAACCAGTTTGGCTGCAGCAGTCCGTCTTTCACACACCACCCATAGTCGGTCACTGACAAGCCATCTGTCGGACATGGCAGTGTTGCCAGCGTCCAGAGAATACTCACATAACGTGCTCTAAGGACATGCATCTCCAGAGCTCGCCGTGACGGTGGCAGCAAGGCACAATCAACCTTCTACACATTCGCCAGTGGACTCTCCTGCAAAAATAAGAGGCATAGTTCAACATAGACATAGGTGTGTGTGTGTGTTTGTGTGTGTGGGTGTGTGTGTGTAAGAACATGTGTTTGTAGGAACTAGCAGCCAAAGGTCTGTGAAAAAAGATCTGTTTCAGGTGCTCTTTGAACATGGCCAGTGAAGGGGCACCTGGTGGGATAGATTTTTCCATAAGGTGGGACTGGGGGGTGATGTGCATGTGAGGAACCTGTATTAAACTGGTACATAGATAAAACTGGACTTACCTTACTGATGTTGCCACTCATCTCCATCAGTTTCAGGTAGCGTGCCTCATTTGTGTCTTGTGTCTTTCTCTGTCCATATATGCGACAGACAAATTCAGAAGCCGTCTCAAGATCCACATGGCTACTTCTGTCACCCAGGCTGATCAAGACCTTCACAAATAAGTCTGTGTCATCTTTTTCGATGATTTTCAGTGCCTTTAGTTTACCTTTCCTGAAAATGATTTTGACAATAATTATTTCCTCAGTCGCATCCCTGACACACACACACACACAGTATTTTCTAATTGTACAAAGCCCACATGTTTGTAAACTTACCTGAAAAAGGCTGAGGTGAAGTCACAGCCAGTGAACGCATGGTATCCTGGCATAGCTCTTGATAATCCTGGCTTGAGGTCTTCAAGGTTTTTGACAATGTCTGTGACATTGATGTACCTCCTCCTGTTGCCTGATCCACAGTCCATGATGACCTTTCTCGTGACTCGTTCGTCTGGTAGTTGATTGCCAAGTACACCAATCAGTATGACCAACACGTCATGTATCAGAAGCCCTGACCACCACATCTCCAGTAATGTTTGCAACATGGAAGGCGATCAGTGTGTCGGCTTCTTCATGGTTACCTTGGAGGTAAGTTGGTTCTTCCACAGTGATGCGCTGGCATTCATAGTCTGGTACATACTGGTAGCGTTTGCTACCCATCATACGGGGACATCTGCTGGTGGAACCTATCACTAAAAATGTCTGGCAGTGGTAATTTCTCTGTCAACGGACCATATTGAAAAAAATTTAACAGGTTTGAATTGATAACCTCACCAGCTGATCTAACCCATTTTTGGGGGTGTCATCATATCGGGGCGTCTGCCGGGGGTAACCCACCACTTAAAATGTCTGGCAGTGGTCATTTCTCTATCAGGGGACTATGATGAACAATTTACAACAGGTTTCAAGTGGTAACCTCACCAACTGATCTAGCCCATTTTTCACCCTCCACTTAATGATGTCTGGCAAGCCCCGCCCACCAACAAAAACGTCTGGCAGTGGCCATTCCTCAATCAGGGGACCATGGCAAACAATTTGCAACAGGTTTCAAGTGGTAACCTCACCAACTGATCTAGACCATTTTTTGGGTGCCAGTTTTACACCCCCCCTGGACACACCCACCCGAGGGAACCCGGCAGACGTGCCGTTCCTCTATCTGGGGACCATGCCGGACATCATAGTACCCATAAAAATTGGTAACCTTCCCAACTAGGTTCAACCCCCTGGGCTCCTGGACTACTGTACATTTGTTTGAATTTTTAGGTTGTGTCAATGGCTCACTTAACACAATATATGACGGCTGTAGTTGTGTGGGTTTCAAACAAATTGATGGACATCCTACAGCCCATCCATTCTACACTCGCATTAGTTGTTTTTTACCTACGGAAAGCACGCGATGGCCATCCCGCCCCAACATGTTTTGAAGAGGCTTTTTCAACCACTACGTGAGGTGAGAAATACAGTAGCAGGGCTCTCAAGTGTCACGCATTGAGCGTGACAGTCACTCTTGTTGGTCTTTTGTCACGCTCTCCCGCCACACATGGCATTTCTCACGCTGAAAAATAACTTATAATATTCCGCAATTCCGCAGCACCCAACATTTCTCTAGCTCTCACCAGGGCACAGGCGCGTCTCCCCTGGCGTTCTAAATCGCAGCCTGTCACTTACCAGCCGATCAAAAAAGAGAAGGGGCCACACAATAGCCAATCAGAAAATAGCATTGTAGTAACTGGGTACAACAACCAATGAAAAAAAGCTCGTTCGCGTGATTCTGATACAACCACCTTACGAAAGTTTCAAAGCACCCAGAGAGGAAACCAGGAGCTCCGGGCATCACTTCAAGCACAGAGTATGGCCCAATCTCAATTCTCTATTTTACCCCTTCCCCTTCCCCTTGGCCCTTCCCCTTCCCCCTTGAAACAGAGGGGTAAGGGCTACATGCCCCTATGAATTGAGACAACACTCGTTACGGTTACGTCATATACATTGACGACAAAATATTGACAATTTGTTATAGGCCTACACACTGCATGTTGTTTTGTATCTTTTTCAGTTAATACGGTTTTGAATTTCATTGATGTTCAGAAACAATGTCTTTGTTAACCAACATGTCTTTATTTACAATTATGAATGGCTACAAAATTGAACGCATGACTCACTCCCACATTTGCTTTGAAGCGTATTGTAGCGACCCTGGGACGTTTGGGTGGTTTATTGCATTGATGTGTTTTGTTGTCCGTTGTGCCAGTTCTGGGCACATGTACAGTGATGTGCTGCTTCGATCAGTGTGGGGGGGGCTTGTGCGTTGAAGGGACCGGGGGGTGACGGGGGGGCGTTGCCCGGGTTACCGTGTGTGTTTTTCTGGGTTTTGATGCCGTTGGTTAAGTGTTTTTTGAGTGACCTGGTTGTAGAATAAAAGTGTGTACAAGAATTAATGACTAGACATCCTTATGTCACCGGCGAGGTCATTACATTGGTGTCAGAAGTGAAAGCTCTTTTTGTTTTTATTTTTAAATTGTTTTTCGGTCCTGCTCGGCGAGTTGGCTGAAGTTGCTATCGCCGTTGGATTTGTTTTGTCGTCGCCTTTTCTCAACGACAATAATGCTCCCCTCGGACTGTCGGGTGAAGATTGAGATGGACGACTACGGCGAGGGGGCGTGTGGAGTGGCTCCGGAGTATTTGGTGAGCGGGAGAGCCCAACGGGAACCGGCCACCGTTGGAAGACGTGGAGATTTGTCCCGCATGAGTTGCAGCGCCGACTACCCGCGGCCGCCACAAGATGGCGCCAGACATGGCGGCGCGTTTCTCACATCGAGCCCGGTGTCCATCAAGACGCCTAGATACACCGGTAAGGCTGACTGGGAGGCTTTCCACGCGCAATTTGAACTTTTGGCAGATGCTGCCGGATGGTCAGTGAAGGTCAAAGCGCTGCAGCTTGCGATGTGTCTGGCGGACGAGGCGTTGTCTTGCTTGTTGCTGCTTAGCCCGGAGGACAGGGGGGACTATGTTGCCCTAGTGGGGGCACTACGCAGGCGTTTTGGACTGTGTGTCGAGCCGGGGCTAATGCGCTCAGAACTGTGTAATAGGCGCAGGAAGCCGGGGGAGACGCTGCGGGCCCTGGCCAATGATATCGAGAGCCTGTCTCGGCGAGCATACGCCCACATGCCGCCAGCTGTGCAGAGCGAACTCGCTCGGGATCAGTTTCTCCAGGCCCTTTCCCCTACAGAACTGCGCACGCAGACCCAGCTAGCCCACCCACGGACTTTGCAAGAGGCCCTGGAGATGGCTATAGAGAGGGAGCTAGTGTGGGCTGGAGCCATCGACAGTCATCCTGCTCCTCAGCCGGCGGTGAGATCGGCGAGGGAGAGGAGTGAGGACTCACAGAAGCCTGCCTGGGTGGACGAGCTCACTGAACTCGTCCGCGCTGTCTCTATGAAGGCGGACCACCGCTCCCCGTCTCGTCGAGGACAGAGAATCTGCTGGGGCTGCGGGCAGCCTGGCCACCTTGTCAGAGAGTGCCCTAAAGCTGTGAGAGCCCAGGGAAACGAGCCAGGGTCCGCGTAGTTGGGGAAACGCGAGGCCCTGGTCCCCTACCCCCACCAACATCGCCTGGAGGAGCCCACCATCACAGCCGGGGGGGCGGGGCTCCACCCCCCCCAGAAGCAGATGACGGCATCCTGGAGCCTGTTGTCGTGGTGGGGCGGACCTGGGCGGGGGACTTTTGTCATGTCCCTGTCGCTGTTGAGGGGGTGGCCTGTTTGGCTTTGGTTGATACAGGGTCTACGGTGACCCTGGTAAGGCCAGACATTTTGCCAAGCTGGACAGTACTCCAACCTACAACTGTGCAGCTCCGCACAGTCACGGGGGAGAGGGCTCCCATGAGAGGGAAGGGGTTGTTGTCCATCTGTGTGGGGGGAAAGACTGTCCTCCACCCAGTGTGGGTAGCAGCTGTACAGGACCCCTGTATCCTGGGGCTGGACTTTCTGCGGTGCACAGGCTGCCAGCTGGACCTGGAGAGGGGGACGATCGGCTTCCAAGGAGGGCCCACAGTCTATATGGCCCCGCCAAACACCTACATTCGGCCCCCACCGACAACAGCTCAGTTGGACCAGTCACACGTCCCCGGCCTCCTCGACCCCCTTGCAAAGACCTTCCAACCACCCTGTCTTCCCGATCCCTGTCCATCAACCCAGTCCTCCTTCCACAACCCTTCCCCCCCCCTCCCATCCCCTTGTGTCAATGTTGCGGCCCCTGCAGACTACTCCCTTGCCACCCAGGCACCCCACTCCATGAGCCTGGGCCCCTCCCCCTGCCCTGCCCAGCTTCCCCAGACAGGTGAGGAGACTGTGCTATCTACTGTGCGGGCAATATGGCAGGGGAACTGTGATGGACTAGACCCTCAACAGCAGGAACAGCTGTGGCGGCTGCTGGCGGAGTTTAAGGAGAGCTTTGCCCTGAATGAGAGCGACGTGGGTCAGACACACCTGGTGCAGCACGAAATTGACACTGGGGATGCCAGGCCCATCAGAATGCGCCCACGCCGCCTACCCTTGGCCCGCCAGGAGGCTGCGGACCAGGCACTGTGGGAGATGCAGCAGGCGGGCCTCATAGAGCCCTCGGATAGTCCCTGGGCCGCAGCTGTGGTGATGGTGCCTAAAAAGGGGGGTAAGTGGAGATTCTGTGTTGACTACAGACCACTCAACGCAGTAACAAGAAAGGACTCCTACCCCATCCCGCGCATTGATGAGGCCCTAGATGTCGTTGCTGGGTCGTCCTGGTTCTCCTCACTCGACCTCCGCTCTGGCTACTTCCAGTGCCCTCTCGCCCCTGATGCCAGACCCAAGACTGCATTCTGCACTAGCAGAGGATTGTGGCAGTTTCGGGTCCTCCCTTTTGGCCTCTGCAATGCACCTGCGACCTTCGAGAGGCTGATGGACAGAGTGCTCACTGGCATCCCCCGGCAGCAGTGTATTGTCTACCTGGACGATATACTGGCACACGGGGGCTCCTTCAAGACAGCACTTGCCTCGCTGCGTCAGGTTCTGGAGAGAGTAGCTGCGGCGGGCTTGAAGCTCCATCCTGATAAGTGCCATTTCCTGAGGAGAGAGGTAACTTTCCTTGGTCACAAGTTGGGGGGAGAAGGCATTAGCACCATGGAGGACAAAGTGCAAGCTGTCCAGGACTGGCCCACTCCCACTGACACCAGACAGCTGAAAAGCTTCCTCGGACTGGCGTCTTACTACAGGCGCTTTGTGAGGGGCTTCTCCTGTACAGCCGCTCCCCTGTTCCGCCTGCTACAGAAGGACAGGGAGTTTGTGTGGGCAGAAGATTGCCAGTCTGCCTTCGAGACCCTCAAGGGAGCTCTCACCAAAGCCCCAGTGCTCTCCCCTCCTGACCCTGCCCTGCCCTTCATCCTGGACACGGACGCTAGTAACGTCGGCAGTGGCGCTGTGCTGACACAGGAGGGGCCGGAAGGGGATAGGGTGGTGGCGTATTACAGCAGGACATTTAATAAAGCTGAACGCCGCTATTGCGTCACCCGTCGCGAGCTGCTGGCAATTGTTAGAGCGGTGCGCCACTTCAAGTACTATCTCTGCGGCCTGTGTTTCACTGTAAGGACTGACCACTCCGCGCTCCAGTGGCTGATGTCTTTCAAGGAGCCAGAAGGGCAAGTCGCACGGTGGATCGAGGAGCTGCAGTCCTACAGCTTCAGTGTGGTGCACAGGGCAGGGGCACGTCATGCTAATGCAGACGCCCTCTCCCGACGCCCCTGCAGTCAGGATGGCTGCCGCTACTGTGAAAGGAGGGAGAGCCGTGAGGAGGCGCTGTGCAGCCAGGAGGAGGAATGTTCTGCAGTGGAGGTGGCGTCCCCAGTCTGCTGTGAGCTCCGGGCGGTCGACACTGCAGGATGGAGACGGCAGCAGGAGGAAGACGCAGACCTTCGACCAGTGCTCCAGTGGGTGGACCGACAGCAGCGGCCCCCATGGGAAGAAGTGGCCGTTCTCTCCCTGGTCACCAAGGGACTGTGGGCTAAGTTCGAGGCCCTACGGCTGTGGGATGGCGTGCTTCAGCGGGCCTGGAAGGAACCCGCCACCGGAGAGTTGAGGTGGCAGGTGGTGGTGCCTCGCTCTCTGCGTGGGGAGGTGCTTCGAGCGGTCCATGGTGCTGTGGGCTCGGGGCACTTTGGGGTGACAAAGACCCTGCGTCGCCTCCGCCTGGGCTTCTACTGGGGGCAACACAAGAGGGACGTCGAGGACTTCTGTCGCCGCTGTGATGGCTGCACAGCTCGCAAAGGCCCCGCGGAAAGGTCCCATGCCCAGTTACAGCAGTGCCCTGTGGGGTTCCCTATGGAGAGGGTTGGGGTGGATGTGGTGGGCCCGCTGCCCTGCACAGAGAGGGGGAACAAGTATGTCCTCACGGCCATGGACTATTTCACCAAGTGGCCGGAGGCATACGCTCTACCTGACCAGGGAGCAGAGACCATAGCGGACGCTTTAGTCGGGGGGATGATAAGCCGTTTTGGGGCAGCGGAGTCCATCCACAGCGACCAGGGGAGGAATTTTGAATCCTGTGTCTTTGCGGCTTTATGTAGCAGGCTGAACATGCAGAAGACCCGTACTACCCCCCTGCACCCACAGAGCGATGGCTTGGTGGAGCGATTCCATCGCTGTATGGAGCAGCAGCTGGCCATTGTCTCGGCTGAGCATCAACGGGATTGGGACACTCATCTGCCTCTGGTGCTCATGGCCTACAGGTCAGCTGTCCAGGAGTCGACATCCTGCACGCCTGCTCTGCTGATGTTGGGCAGGGAGCTTCGCACCCCTACTGACCTGGCGTTTGGGCGGCCGCCCGATTCTCCCCCTGTTCCTCCCGGCCCAGAGTATGCCAGGAGACTTCAGGACCGCCTGGAGACGGCTCACTCCTTCGCCAGGGGACAGTTGTTGAGCGCAGGGGTGAGGCAGAAAAGGAACTACGATGTGCGTTCTCGTGGCAGACACTTTGAGGCTGGGGAGCTGGTCTGGACCTACAGCCCGCAAAGAAAGAAGGGAAGATGCCCGAAGCTTGATAGCGAGTGGATCGGGCCATGCAGGGTCCTGGAGAGAATGGGGGAAGTGGTGTACAGGGTCCAGCTACCACCTCGGGGAAGGAGGGTGGCCCTCCACAGAGACAGGTTGGCCCCTTATCGAGGAACCGCCACCCCCCAACCTGCTCCAGCGAGCCCTGCGGCTCCCCGCACCGGTGTGAATGGGCCCCGGACACGCACACCACAGTCAGCAACTTGTCCCCCAGCCCCGCCCCTCCCTTTCCCCCTCCCCCCCCCCGGGCCTGGCACTCGTGGGCCCCTTTCTCCCCCAGGCGGTTCTCCCCAGCCCCCTGTAGCCCCAACACGGCCTCGTAGGGAGGGGAGAGCTCCGGGTCGCTTCCGGGATTTTGTTTGTTCCCTCGAGGACGAGGAACTTTGAAGGGGGGAGGCAATGTAGCGACCCTGGGACGTTTGGGTGGTTTATTGCATTGATGTGTTTTGTTGTCCGTTGTGCCAGTTCTGGGCACATGTACAGTGATGTGCTGCTTCGATCAGTGTGGGGGGGGCTTGTGCGTTGAAGGGACCGGGGGGTGACGGGGGGGCGTTGCCCGGGTTACCGTGTGTGTTTTTCTGGGTTTTGATGCCGTTGGTTAAGTGTTTTTTGAGTGACCTGGTTGTAGAATAAAAGTGTGTACAAGAATTAATGACTAGACATCCTTATGTCACCGGCGAGGTCATTACAGTATTTTGATTTAGCGTATTTTGATTTCGGACATTTCTGCTCGTTTTCGTGTCGAAAACGTATCAGCTGCCGGGTTTCCTCTGGCGTTCCTGTGTGAAAAAGGAAGATATATGTAAAGCACGTATCGATTTGTCTCTAATTGTCTACACTGTTATCAAACGGAATTCGCTGCTAATTGTGTTTAGTAAACTAGACATGCATGGAGTTCATTGCTAGTCAGAGAAATGTAACTTTGTGCACTCAGCAATGTAACGTTCGCATACCGATTTTCGAAAAAGTTTCGATTAAGAATATGGTTGCAAATATATAGGTACAGGACTGTTTAGAGCACAAAACAACACTTTCGTAAATTTTAAATCAATTATTTCAGCCGAAAATACTTACATTTATGTGACTCTCGTTGAGATCTGGCCGCGATTGTTGCCGGTTGCGCATTGTAATGGGTACGTACCCCTTGGTTTCAAGTAGAGTACTATAGTACTCTAGTTTCAAGTAAGCTCCCGATTAGTGATGTGTCGGACGTGAACGATTCGTTCTATATCAACGAATCTTTTAGATGACTCGGGAGTAATGAGTCATCTCAGTGAGTGATTCGTTCATGCAGTACCTTCCCTGGCCACATGGCAGCTGCATAAACCCACAGTCAGCAGGACAGGAAACAGAAATGATTCGTTCACGACTCACTCAACTGTGCGTCCGTCAGGTTCTCGTCATAGACTATATATATATATGGACAAACCCTCCGTGACGTCACCCATAGACTTCTTAACAGCGGAGATGAAGCCTAAAATGGGGCTTCAGGGCGCCGCCATATTGGACATTTCAGTCTGTGTTCTAAGCCCGCCTACCTCCGGCCAGACCAATCAAAGCCTCGAATCCGTGAAGGTCATGCCGTGATGACAGATGAGAGCTGCCAATCAAGTTGACCACGCCCTTAATTATTCATAAAATAAATCCTTCTCTGTGCATTGAAATAATGGATTCTAAAAAAATTCACCCCCCTCACAGTTGTCATGGACTCGAACACTACTGAAAGACACCAAAACCGTTTTTTGAACCAGGCTGTAAACATGTTTATTTTGGCTGTAAAGTTGGACATTTTAACATGGGTGTCTATGGGAGTTGACTCCCTTCTGCAGCCAGCCTCAAGCGGCCAGTCGAGGAACTGCAAGTTTTTGCACTTCCGCATGGGCTTCATTTTTCAGCATGGAATGTTGCCGCTGGGTTCTCGTTCATTTGTCACGTGACAGCCAGGCCACTCAGGCTGTGTGGCCAGCAGTAAGCACAACAGTTCGTTCACCGAATCGTTCATAGTACGGATCGGTCTCTCGTTCATTTCTCACGTGACACCCAGTAGCTCAGCTACGTATGGGGCTGTGGACACTAACAAGGAAATGAATGATGTCTGATTTGTGATGTTATAATTGATTAGTGGTCTTCTTGTAGATGTAGGCTATATATAGTGTTGTGTACATAATGTAAAGTGTGTTATTAAAAAAAGAAAATGATATTAACATGTTGATCTTGTGTTATATATGCCACAAAATATCATAAATAAAATATCATAATACCATAATACATTATTCATTCATGAAATCATAATTAATCAGTGGTCTTCGGTTTTTGTAATCTTTCTTTTGAATTATATCATTTTAATTCAGTTAAACTCCTCAACTTTATTAGCTGTACATCCTCCTGTACAACATCTCTGTTTTTAGACACATAACCGTTTAGGTCTATGCATGTTCTCATTCATCCAGGTCATGTTTAATCCGGCCAACAGTTAAATCGAACGCAACTGGACATTAGATTTGTGAAGACGTTTCGCCTCTTATCCAAGCGGCTTCATCAGTTCGTAACGCATCAGTCTGACTAGTCCGCTGTCTGTGAAGATGTTTCGCCTCTTATCCAAGCGGCTTCATCAGTTCGTAACGCATCAGTGCGGACTAGTCAGACTGATGCGTTACGAACTGATGAACTGGTTCATAGTACGAGAGACCGATCCGTACTATGAACCAGTTCGTAACGCATCAGTCTGACTAGTGCGGACTAGTCAGACTGATGCGTTACGAACTGATGAAGCCGCTTGGATAAGAGGCGAAACGTCTTCACAGACAAATCTAATGTCCAGTTGCGTTCGATTTAACTGTTTGGCCGGAATAACCGTTTAGGATTGGATGAGAAAAGGAGATAGTAATGCACCACAAATCCTCACTAAATGTTCATTTCAGAGCCTCTGATAAAGTGCAGCTCACACAGACCAAGTTTGCATCTCGGTTTAAATACCCCTCTGTCACACACTGTCAGCATTCACACTTTGACAGCGCAAGAGGGGGTTCACTTGGTTACAGTGACGGCATATGCCGGTGTCGCATCAGCTGTGCGCATCTGATTCACGTCGCAAGTTGACATTATTATTTATACATTTGTTTTCCACTGCCTGAGGTAATTGATGTTTTGCATGAAAGGGTAAATGCACCATGTAAACATTTTAAGGAACTTATTCATTGTTACTATTTGTCTTAGGCCTACTAATTGCCAAAATGAGTTTTACATTCACTTGTTTTCTACTAGCTGTCACGTCGGATCCATAAGGATCGGTCTCTCGGTCATTTGTCACGTGACAGGCAGGCTGAACGGGTCGTTCTCGACTCGTTCATTCGTTCATCAAGTCGTTCATTTGTCACGTGACAGGCAGGCTGAACGGGTCGTTCTCGTTCATTCATTCGGATCGGTCTCTCGTTCATTTGTCATGTGACAGCTACCAAGTCACTGTCATGTCGTGCTGTCAAACAACAGTGGCAGGGAGGATACAGGACACAAGTCACTTTATAGTGGTGTGTTTTTGCTTTCCTAGGTTTTCAGATGGTTTGAATTGCTTGTGGCATTTTGTATACACTTTGTCAGCTGAAGTAAACCATGTTGCCTTCATTGTTAAGTGTGCCACCTGCTGTAAAAAATTTACGAAACGAACGAAATGACTCGTTCAAAGATTCGTTCAATTTACTGTCCGAGAGTAAATTGAACGAAACAGTATAAAGATTCGAACATCCCAACACTACTCCCGATCTCACTTGGTTTCAAGGGGTGTATACCCCTTCCCCTTAGCCCTTCCCCTCGGTCGAAAAGAGAATTGAGACATCCCTTGGTCTCACGTGAACGCGCAAAACCAAGGGGAAGGGGTAAGGGGAAGGGCTAAGATAGAGAATTGAGATTCAGCCAGAGAATTGAGATTCAGCCTAAGGATCTCCTGTGTTATGTAATGTTCCAACAACTTGTTTGACACAAACAGTGACAACTTGACTGCTGTTTAGGAATGTTTTCCAGATAATTAAAACATTTTTTTCCAATGGGGAGTGTCTGTAGCCTTAACTTAGCCAACAATTTTACAGCCTGTTCAATGGCAAGACCTGTTCAAACAAGTAGTCTAGGCATGGGCGTAGGTTTGGTTTGAAATGTGCTGGGGACAGAGACGCATTCGGAAGTGCATTTTCAGAAGTGCTGGGTACAATGACGCGCATTCTTTTTTTCCCCCTTTCGCGCAGGTCATGTTAATTAATAAAAATGTATACAAAAATGTGATGATGACACACACACACACACACACACAGACGCGATGTCTTGACTATGCTCACGCACAGAGCTCTAATACTTTTCATTGGATAATGTGATTCAGATAGGTGCAGTTCATGGCCGTGTCTACCTGCTGAATGTAACCGCTGTGAAACAATCGGGAAATAACGTTTCATTTCTCTGATTAACGGCTTTATCGAGACCGGCGCTCGCTCTCTGTTATTGTTACTCTATGTCTCTCTACCAAAGTGCTAGCTCTCTCCGTCTCTCTCTCGTCATTGGACACAACTAAAATTAAATGTTGTTTCTATTTTGTGTAAATTAGGTTAATGCTTTTGTGTTTTCTTGTATTATCAGTTCAACTTGTTGTACTTGCCTGAGGAAATCGTGGATATTGTAACGTGTTGGGGGAGTGTTTCCCAGAATGCATTGCGACATTGGGGCATTCTGTGTCATTACATGTTATTGCTATTAGATAGGGTTTGGAGGCGAATGTTCAGGACATGTTGGGTTGCATTTCACTGTTTCATTGCGTTCACTTTGTTGACTGTTGTTTTTGGGATGAGTCAGGGAGCACCATTACTCAACGCACTATGGCATCTTGCCATACCACTACCACTCCGCTCGTGACCGTGTGAAAAGTCCGCTTGTGACCCTGTCACACTAAAGCGACTTGTAAGAGTAGAGTTTTTCTGTCTTCGACTGCATTTACTGACCTGGTGGTGAAAGACACCGGTGCGAGTCCCACACGGGGGATTCTTTCATAAAAAGTGGTGGATACAAAATGAGTCATGGCGAAAACTGGTAGGTACGCATCCCCACCGTATTCTACGCGCCTGGGGATTCGTTATCACAGGATGACTGATATATTCTCACATTATAATCATCTTTCTCTCCAAATAGGGGAAATAATTTTGCAATTTCCCTAAGGGATCATTAAAGTATGTCTGTCTGTCTGTCTGTCTGTCTAATTTTATTGGCATTAACTAAATTAAATTGTATTGCAGTCAATGTAATAGGTCACTTTTAAAATCATGTCATATTTTGTATATCCTGCATCTATGAGTAGGATATTCAAAATATGGCATGATTTTAAAAGTGACCTATTACAAATAATTATTATTACTGTCTTTCTAAGATGTCAGGAAAAAAGGGTTGTGATGTTTTTATCCTTGCTCAGGGATATCATGGCTTTTCTTTCAGTGGTGGTGAGGTTTGAAGGTGGGGTCTCAGCACTGGACAAAGTTGCTGCCACTTTAAGCCAAGCAGCTCAGCTTCGGTCTCATTTAAGTTGTTTTTCCTTATGGCTGACTCTGCGCTGTGATGAGTTAAACTGTAGGAACTTGGTCTGGTGTTACAGCAAAATTCAGTCCTTTGGCTAAGACCTCCTTCTCCGGGTGGGTAAGCTCTCTGTCTGACAGATTCTTAACCCATCTGCCTTGTAGATCCCTTTGTGTGGGTCGGTCTGTTTCTTGCCTCCCATTTATTATTTCAGTTTTGTTTGAGTTCTTGCTTTGAAGGTGGAGGAATTTCTTAGTTTGCCTTTCTTTGCTCTTATAATGTTGTGACAGTTGAGCTTTCTTGGTGAAGTCTACAACTCTTTCAAACAAAGCGCATGGTTTTAAGTTTTTGGAGAAGGTGGTCAATCTTCTCCTCAAGCCTTTCTAAGGTGAAAAGGACCTGTCTTACTCTTTCGTTCAAGAGTTGTTTTTGAGCCTTCTCAAGTATTGTGTTGGCTGTGTGTCCTTTCACTATGGAATGCAACTGTAGGCTGGTTGGTGTGAGCCTGTTTTGTCTGCACCTCAGGCTGAACAGGCTGATCCGCAACTTTCCGAGCCAACTTTTCATATACTCGCACTGTCTTGAGGGTCCCAACCCCAAATTCTCAGTGATAAGTCTATGAATGTTCTCATTCATCCAGGTCATGTTTAATCCGGCCAACAATTAAATCGAACGCAACTGGACTTAGATTTGTCTGTGAAGACGTTTCGCCTCTTATCCAAGCGGCTTCATCAGTTCGTAACGCATCAGTCTGACTAGTCCGCACTAGTCTGACAAACAATGGAGTTACACCCAGGTATTTAGCCTCAGTGGAAGTGTCCACCCACCAATCTCCTAAAACAATAGATCATTAGTGTAGCTTCACCTGACCATTGTTTGGGGCCTGTGAGTCATCTTGGTGGATGATGGTCATTAGTTGCGTTCGATTTAATTGTTGGCCGGATTAAACATGACCTGGATGAATGAGAACATTCATAGACTTGAGGAAGACACTGAACCCCAAATTGTTGCCCAGGCGCTATACATAGCTGCCCCCCCGCTCCTATGTACCATAGGATGGGTTAAATGGAGAGAACAAATCTCGTTCCCATGTCTGAAAAATACTGAGAATGGCCAATAAAGCTGGAAAGGCCCTCTCTTCATCTCTTTGTTCCTCTGTCTCCTTCATCTCTCCATGTCTTTCATCTGTCGGTCTTCTTCTCGATCTGTCTTCTTCGTCTCCCTCTGTCTTCGTCCAGCTCCGTCTCCCGCTGTCTTTAGCTCCAGCCATTATCTCCTCTTCAGTAAAATGAGGATCAGCCAACCTGTAAAAAAAGAGAAACACAACACAGAACTGGTCAGTTCAATGGTAACAAAGCTTACTTACATATAGTACTGTACAATAATTGATCATGCTACGTTAATATGTTGTTACATTATAGATATATACAAACAAAAAAATTTAACAATTCAGAAAATGAACCTTTTTTGGC
This sequence comes from Urophycis tenuis, assembly GCA_036785325.1. NCBI lineage: Eukaryota > Metazoa > Chordata > Actinopteri > Gadiformes > Phycidae > Urophycis > Urophycis tenuis. The sequence continues at coordinate 2,951,242 of JAXIVH010000040.1, read as the reverse complement.
TTTTTTGAAGATGAAAAAATAACTTACTTAAAATATAAGAACTTATATTAAATTACATATACTAATACTAACTTATTTAACAGAAGAAAAATGCACACACTTACTTGAACTAAGATGTACTTAACTTATTTATAAACATTCCTAAAACTTTGCTATTAAGGTTATCTATGACTATTATATACAACTATGTACAACAGCCTGGCCTCTTGGTGGAGCTCTGCACCAGGCTGGCTTCCTGGTCTCCGTCTCTCTCTGCCTATCTGTGTTCCTCCCCATCTGTCTGTCTCCCTCTCTCCTAGTCTCCCTGTCTCCATCTCCCGCTGTCTTCAGCTACAGTCACACCTGGGCTCAGTGCTGACGTCCACCTGTGGGATGATATCTTTCGTAAAAACCAGACTCACGCGGCAATGGAACAAAACGATCATGCTTCATATTTAGATATAGTTCTCGGTTGGTTTGGTTCAAACTTTGACATGAAACAAAGCAGTGCTCCGTACCTGCTTCTTGGTGAAGCAGGATGTCAGGACCTTCCAGAGAGCGGAGAAACAGCCAGGTGACGTTGAGGTTTCCACCACCGTGGATGCGTTGATGACAGGCTGCAGCTGATAACAGATAAGAAATACAAACATGTTTGATTTGACTAAAAAGACCCTTCACCGTGGATTTCACTCTAACTAACCACAATAATAATAGACCAGGACACAGTCTCATCCTGTGGTGAAAGTACCTGTACACTGTTCTCATCAGCCATGCTCTCAGCAGGGTGACGATCCAGCACACTGCTCTCCTCAGCCATGCTCTCAGCAAGGTGATGTTCCAGCAACTGCAGGATCGTCTCCACCACTCTGTAGCACATGGACCGGGTCAGCACCTTGACCCTGTGCTTTACGGCCATCTTCAGGTTGAGCTTGGAGCCAAAGGCGCTGTGGAGCGTGTTGTGAAGCTCCGTTGCCATCCTTAATATCTCCTCTGCGCTGAGCTTCCAGTGGACCGTCTCTATCTTCTTTGAGGTTCTGATGTTGTAGAGATAGAGCAGGTTCTCAACCTCGTCAAAGATGGGCCAGTTAGTCAGGTCAAACTGAGCCTCAACATGCCCATCGAAGATCTGGACCACCACCAGGCCCACCAGAGTCCTGAGGTCTTCAGAGTGAAGAATCAGCTGTTGGGTGCTTGTTACTGTTGGAAAGATCCTCTTCTTCTGCACGGTGTTCTTGGCCTCAGACACCCAGCTTAAGACCGCCTCAGTGAGGATGCAATCCTGGTATTGCTGGAACAACCTCTGGACCTTGATGGTCACAGCATCCACCATCCTGCTGGTCAGACTGAGGTCCTCAGAGCCCTGGAGCTTCCCCATCAGCTTCTGGATGGAGCCGGCCATACGGATCCCTGTAGCAGGGGAGTAGTGGACTTTGAGGTCCAGGGTTTCGAGGGCAGAGGCCAGGTTGTCCGGGACTCTCTCTACAATGCTGAGGACCACGTCAGTGAAGGCCACCCATCCTTGCTGTTCCTCCGGGAGGGCTATTCCTTGCTGGGCCAGTAGGCTCAGCAGCAGCCTGGGTACCAGGTCTGCCAGCACTTCAGCCGGACTGTGCAAGGTGGCTGCGGGTCCAAAGGTCACTGAGGGAGACACCATCCTCAGACCTCGCCTCACCTCAGTGTAGACCTCATCACAACTGAAATGACACAAAATAATTTTTTTAGAATTTTTTTATTACAAATGCAGGGTTTTTTTTTTTTTTACATTTTCTAGAAATGGCTCAAGTAAAATGAATGGAATAATATTACAGCTTCCTAAATAAAGACTTTGAGATCAGGTAGGCCTTAGGTTTCAGGGTCACTCACAGAAAGGAGCGGTCCACAGAGTCTGTGGAGTCAGGGACCTGATCGAGGTCCAGTGCAGCCTCACTAGATGCCTGGAACTCCAGTATTCGCTGCATGACGTTGGTGTACACACACCACTTCTGAACAAGTTAAAACATAAAACAAGTTCAACACAAAATAATATAAATCATGGTAAGGAAAGTGCCTGGGGATGTAGTAATTACACATCAAGGTGAAAATAGAATAGAATAGAAAAATACTTTATTAATCCCAAGCTGGGAAATTGCAATCTTGCTTTTGAAAACACATGAGTTAAGTTAACTAATACATGTGTATAGATTGTACTTTACTGTCCTAGCTTTCTTTTGACTCCCCTTACTTACCAAGTGGTTAGTGTCACCAGTCATCCCTGCTGTAGCCAACCTTCAATTGAAACACAGAATACTACCTGCCTTACACACTATTATAGCCTCTATCAATAGCTTCAATGATGGGCATGACGGAGTGAAGTTTGAAAGTGAACTCACAGCTGGGGCTTCTGACAGTCGCGAGACATGAGCCAGGTACTGAAGTCTTCCAGGGTGGTGGTCTCTGGTACGCACCCCTGGTTGCCACGGGTCTGGAGCACCAGAAACCGTTTCAGCAGTTTCTTCTGATGGGGGCGGGACATGACCTTAATAAGACACCGAGGACCGTAGTAAGAACTGAAGAGTCAATTTGTTTTCATTTCTCTTTATTTTCTCACCAGGTCACAGACAGTGTTGTCACTCCAACGGGCACCAACGTCGCTCAGGAAGTCAGTAGTTCGACACATCTGGGACAAAACATTGTTTTCAGTCTACCTTTTCAAGTTAGATAATTTGGTTACCACACGGCTCATTTCGTGTGAGCTGCATATAGGCCTACCTGAGCAGATGCAGATTCCGGGGCTGTCGGTGTAGTAGGGTGAGTGACGGGAGGGTCGGTCTCCGCCGGGCGGATGACGACCTCACATCGCTCGCTCTGTGTAGTCTTCAAACAATAACGTTATATTATTGATTTAGTTTTTTTTTTGGTATACATTATGCACATGACTTAATTATTTAAACTTTAACTCGCATAAGCCTAATTAAAATTGGATTATGTGATAATGTGTGAGAGCATTATACCGATAATACATGTTGCGTTTCGCAATGATATCATAGACTGTATATATATATGGACAAACCCTCCGTGACGTCACCCATAGACTTCTTAACAGCGGAGATGAAGCCTAAAATTGAGCTTCTGGGCGCCGCCATCTTGGACATTTCAGTCTGTGTTCTAAGCCCGCCTACCTCCGGCCAGACCAATCAAAGCCTCGAATCCGTGAAGGTCATGCCGTGATGACATATGACAGCTGCCAATCAAGTTGACCACGCCCTTAATTATTCATAAAAGAAATCCTTCTCTGTGCATTAAAATAATGGATTCTAAAAAAATTCACCCCCCTCACAGTTGTCATGGACTCGAACACTACTGAAAGACACCAAAACCGTTTTTTGAACCAGGCTGTAACCATGTTTATTTTGGCTGTAAAGTTGGACATTTTAACATGGGTGTCTATGGGAGTTGACTCCGTTCTGCAGCCAGCCTCAAGCGGCCAGTCGAGGAACTGCAAGTTTTTGCACTTCCGCATGGGCTTCATTTTTCAGCATGGAATGTTGCCGCTTGAATGATATGCACAGAGAAACGGAACCTGATCTCGCTAAGCCAGGTTGGTCTCGCGAGGCTAGTTTGCTCGCGCGCAACCTCAAAAAGAAACGCATCGGAAATTGCATTTTTTTAATTAATAAAGTGGAAAAGCATTATCCTCACCATGTTCGTGTTTAAATCCGTATTCAGATGGAATTGTCGGTTATAAATACGATAGTTGAAAATATCTTTCGTCGTTTGTTTGTTCCCAGCTAGCAATCAGGAGCGGGCCGCTTCCGTAAAACCTGCGGCGCTGTCGGCTGAGTCACGGCATCGGCTGAGTCGTGGCAACCGCAATTGGGCCAGGTCATATTGCCACCTGCAGGCAGCCATCCTAAATATTGTTTTGCTTTGTCTCTCTTTTCTCTCTCTCTCGCTCTCTCTATTCGTGCGTTATCGTTGCCGAGTTGCGTACGAATGAGTGTTGCCTGAATTTGTGTTACCATGGTTAAACATAACTTTGATTACGTTTCACTGTTAATATTCCAATATAGATTTCTTGTTGGATGTTCCTTAACAATATTCAGAAAGACAAATTTGTATTCTGAACCCCGTTAGAGTAAGCATTCAAGCTAAATTAGTTGATTTAGCTGTTTAATTAGATATGAGGTATACGACTTGTCCCTTGGCCATAATTTAAGATTTATTGAAGTTTATTGTCGACACGTGAATATTTTTCTTTTAAAATGTGAAATATGTACATTTACCTGTGACTAATGACTTCCCGCTAGCTGGTTTATTATGTTGGACAATGTAGTAGTTAGTCCCTTACCGACCTCTTGTGGTGAGAATTTATACTTTAATTTACGTAGCGGGTGTTGGGGTCTTGTTGTCATTGTGCTTAGGAATGCACAATCTTAGATATATTTTTATTATTATTATTTTAACCATTTTAATCTATGTGATGTCTTTATGACACTGTAACTATTTTAATTCATGTGATTTCTTTTCAGTATATTGGATGCAAAAGTGGGGTTATAAATCCTACATAATACGATAAACCACTGAGTTGCCTTTTCATACTTTCACGATCCTTTTTGCTTTCACCATTCAATCAAACTAAATAAATAAAGTTTGAGACATCGGTGGGCGCGGTTTAGAGCAAGTTAAGGTCCTTAGACTCAGAGAGTCTCTCTAAAGTCTCTCTAAAGGACTCTACTTTAAGGCTGGGTTAGTTGCGTCAGTTGCGTACGTTCAGCGTAGCTGAATACAAGTCAACGTTACTTATACATTGTCCGTAGTTTTTTGACGCGCCTAGCTATAAGTTATTATAAACGTAAAATAAAGGTACTGTAGATATTGTACACGAACTAATAATACACTTGGAATATACATAGAATAAAAACAAAATAAAAGATAACACACACACACACAGACACATGTATTTATAACATATATACACACATATAACATAGGTATAACATATATGTATTATGTTTATTATTATAAGCACGCATACGTTTATATATATTTAGGTTTTGTAAGGCGTGTTCTACATCGGAGATAAATAAAAGACGGACAAGGAGTGCTTCCTGTTTTGATTTATTTCGCTCCGTGTTAACCAGGTAGCTATGGTTTGTGTTTCAAAGGGAAAGAACCATAACCCGTCCACAATGGAACACTATTCATTCGCACTGAGGTTTATCATATAAAGAGACATACGCATTATTTTACGTTGTATAGCTTTGGATATCGTCACTATATCAATAAACAACCTGTCCTAATCGAGATGGCACTGAGTTCGGGCGGCTGGGCTGCATCTCCAGTGCCTGCCTCGTCTCAAGCTATGCACGGTGGGCCTTCTCTGGCTTCCTGCAACACCGTCTTGATGTCGGTCCGGGTGTCTGTGTGCCATTCGGGAATAAGACCTCTCTGCCTTCCCGGAGCAGGGAACGAAGCTCTCCGTTTACAGCTAAGTATGGATCCCAGTCGGGCAGGGGAGTTTCGACTTGCATTGCGAGATACAAGCGGCAACCGCAGTGTGGTAAGTTTACTATTACACCTGGTGGCTAGTTTGTCACCTACTTAGGTGAACAGTGCATCAAGACATCTGTGCCATCAAACTGTAGTTGTCAGTTTAGTGTAACAAGTATACCCTCCATTCAAAAAAACACACACAAGGCAATCTATCATCCTAATAGCAAAGATCAAAATACCAATTAGTGCCATTGTTAGTGTGTTGTGTTAATGTTAATTATTTTGATACTCAAATAATTTAAGTATTGTGTCATTGCTTAAGACATGACAATTACGCCTGAATGTAGTCATTTGCTTATTGTATGTTTGTATTCATTTTGTGTATTCCTTATCTGCATTAAGGTTGAACTGCAGCCATGACGTTGTTATTGTTGTGTCCCTGGTCACTGGTTGAACTGCGGACATTAAGTTGTTGTTGTGTCCCTTGTCTCTGGCTGAACTGCGGCCATGACGTTGCTGTTGTTGTGTCCCTGGTCACTGGTTGAACTGCGACCATGACCTTGTTGTTGTGTCCCTGGTCTCTGTTCAGTTCATTACAGAATTTGACCTGCGCTCGGTGCAGTATGAGGTGAAGTCGCCTCGCAGTCACGAGATGCGTCTCGCCACGCCGCCCCATGACTGCATCCGCTTCAACTTCCGCTGCGACCGCGAGGCGGAGGAGTGGGCAACCGTGGTGATGTCATCTCTAAGAGAGGCACACAGAGGTCTGACATCATCGTCATCGTCATCATCATCTCATGCATCAATTCTCCCCTGTGGTGAAAATGCTTGTATGAATTGTGATACAGTTGGTCAGGGATATTAGTTTGACACAGGTGGCTATCGTTCACTCTGTGCACATTGACTATAGTCTTGTCACCATTCTATAGGAGGTAATGACATAAGGATGTAAGTAACTAGCCTTGTTATTGTCCTTTGATGATCCCCTGGAACACATCAAATAGTTCACGTTGTTTTGGTCTGGCAGACGAGCCGTTTACTAGAAGAAGACATTAGAGTCTAAAGCAAAAATTTTGAAAGGGTCCACCACTATCTTGATATTCAAACAATGTTGATATTTCCATTACACCCCCTATCCATTAACCTCCTTATGTGGGTGACTGAGTGTAGCCAACCCAATTTCGTTTGTCGGTCAGTTGCCAACATCACCGCGCATGAATTGGACGACCGAAGGCTTCACACCGCGGCGGCCATAGAGCAGTGGAGCACAGCCTCGCTGCCCCTCACTGGTGAGGAAAATGTCCTGCTGCATTTCAGTGGAGTTTTTTTTTCCCCCTCATGTGCTAACATGTATCATTATTTGATATGTGGTTCTTCAGAGGAGCTATGCTTGGAGCTCACCAGAGCTATCGAAGCGGGCGACACGCAGTCGGCCTCCCAGCACGCCTCATCCCTGGCTCGTCAGAAAGCCTCTCTGTCCATTCAGCTCTCGGAGAAGAGCTACGCCAATGGAGAGATAAGGTGAGGGCTGTCCAATGATCACGTCTTTCACGTTAGTCTTTTGTATTCTGTTGGTGGCTGAAAACATGCATTGGACAGGTCACGTTGAATTGTTTAGCTTTCGACTGAAAGCTAAACAATTCAACGTGACCTGTCCAATTTATATTTCAAACACAAAATGTATACTTTTAAAGAAACCAATACTGTTATCTGAAACATGGTTCAACTGTGATCTCAACTAACAGATTCTGCAACAAAACCAAAATCACTCATTTAGAAAAAAATCACTTCTTTCTTAATTTGTACAAATGTTGTTTGGGCGACTTGTGTCCTTGGATTCCATGACCCGACACATTTATACCACACTCCTAATCTTAACCTTGGGTTGAGTTGAGTTCTCTAACTTTAAGCCTTCTCCTGAAAATATATCTGGAAAGGAACACAGTAGAGGGACCCCTCCTTCGAGGGGTGGTTGAGGGGTGCAGAACGGGCCGACGTGTAACGAGCACAAAACAAAGGGGAGTAAGGTGAACCGGAATGCACCGCTTTCTGTCCCGCAGTTTGTCCGTGGCCGTGGAGGACATGACGTCGTCTTGCTGTGTCACGGTCAAAGTACTCCCCCACATGACCGTGGCTGCGCTCAAACAGCAGGTGAGAAGGCAAAAGTCGCGTTCCCAGTCACAGTGTTCGGAGTTATCGACGTGTGGAATCATTTGCTGTTCAAACTCCTCTGCCCAACCGGTCCTTTATTGACAACAGGAAAAAAAAAAAAAAAATCAAATCAAATCAGAATGCGGCAGTGGACTCTGAGTCAATAGTCCGTCAATGCGACGCCCCATGGCGCCTCCTCGCTCAGCCTCGCCGTGTTCCCCGCAGGTGTTTGTGGAGTACGGCTTCCATCCGCGCGTGCAGCGCTGGGTCATCGGCCAGTGCCTGTGCACCGAGCCCCGGACGCTGGCCTCCTACGGCGTGCAGAAGGACGGCGACACGGCCTACCTCTACCTGGTCTCGGCACGGCAGGCCCGCACCACCCGCCAGATGCTGCAGCAGGACCAGGAGAGCGCCGCGCTGCTGGGCCCGCCCCCTCCGCCCTGCCCCGCCCCCCCGCACGACTGGAGGGGCTACAGCACGCTGCCCTCCAAGCTGACGCACAGCGGCCAGGGTGAGCCCGGGGATGCGCACGTAACACACGCACGCACCCGCACACATGCACGCATGCACGGCACACACACACACACAATCACACACACAGACACACACACACACACACACACACACATACACGCAGATGCTGCACGGAGGTCCTGCTTTTGCTCGGTTAGAGGCAGTTCCACCAGAAAAAAAGGTTTGTTCTTTCACATTGTATCATTCTTATGGTATGTTTCATTATGAAGGGTGATTCTTGACTTACAGCCAGTGTAGCCAATTTTTTTAGAAGCATTTTTTTGGTCACATTGTTTTTATTTTACTTTCTAACATTCCAATTCTACATTCGACAGAAAATGGTAGAAATCGGGGGGTGTCCGTGTGGCTGTCGCAGGCCTTTGATAAGTCCAGCCAATCATTTAATTCTCCCAATTGTCCATTGGTAACGCTTCCTTTGTTAATGTATCATACCTTTGGAGCTGATCAGCACTCTCCCAATCCAAAGAAGGACATTTGATGTTCTTTAATGAAGAACCATTGTTGCTGCGGTACCCCCCCCGGCAGGTTCCCCAACGTGCTACTTTTCCAGGACCTTTGTGTTCTCTGTCTTGCGCTATCAATACTTTACCGTTACTCTAATAAGATGCTGGGTTATCTACTCCCAACTGTACAATAAGAACGGGAGTCAGATCATTGAATCACAATACGATGACAGAACAAAGAGTGCTGATACGATACGTGTGTTGTGATACAATATTTTTTAGTGTGTTTGTATCTTTTTGTGTGGTTTAATGTATGGGTTGGGGTTCGAGCTCTACAAGTCAGCTAGTGTCTGCCATTGTTTTTGCATTTTATATGAAAGTGGCTCCATAGAACAGAATATAGACTCAACTACAGATGAATACATTGTCTTAGTAGCAACATCGTTGATGTTGCTACTAAGATTTTGTAGAATTTTCTGGCTTCTGTTTATTTTCTTAAAAGAAAAAATAGTCAACATGACGATATTCATCTTTCTCCCCCCCCCCCCCCCCCCCCCCCCCCCCACCCTGACGTCATCGCCCATCGTGGTCCAGGGCTGACGCCTGTGGGAGGGGAGCGTGCCACGGAGATCAAAGAGGCCCTCAACCTGGAGACCCTGCAGCTGAGCGATAAGCCCAGCAGAAGCACCAAGACGCAGGTACACACGACTGCCTGCGTGCTCCATGTAATGACCGGCGGCGGCGGCAGTAGCTCAGTGGGTAGCGCGGGTCGTCCCCTAACCGGAGGGTTGGCGGTTCGACCCCCCCTCCTCCTCCAACTGTCCACATGTCGAACCCCCACAAATGTACCGATTTGTAAGTCGCTTTGGACGAAAGCGTCTGCTAAATGCCCTAAATGTGAATGTAAATGAACGGGGTAGAGCGAGGGATTGAAGGACACTCTTTCATGTCGTCTCAGGTGGAGTGGGCGTGTCCCTCGTGCACCTTCATCAACAAGCCCACCCGCCCCGGCTGTGAGATCTGCGCCACGGCCCGCCCGGACACGCCCAAGCACAGCCGCATCCAACAGGTGCTGTGCGACGACGCAGTTCGTACCCCCGCGCGGCTAGCTAGCGATGAGGGAAACCACGCAGCTACGGAGTGTAGCACACGGTGCCTGCAGACACGAGGCAACCATCCAACACTGAACACCTGCTTCATGTTAATGCGAATCAGGAACCATAGGCGAATACACCATAGCGCCCTCTGCAGGATGGTATCGTTTATGTTTCTAATAAGATTGGGACCTACCCTTCTTCACGTTAATGTACCCTTAAACATTTTGGAATATCTATGAAAACGACTGTTATAGTCGTCACTGTCAAAGTCTACTTGGATTTATTCAGTTTTATTTAGAAATCATTTAGACACCTTAGCTGTGAATCCAGTCAAATACACCAGAACTAAACTATTCTGATAGCAACACCAGTCATTAGAATTGCTGCATTTTAATATTTTGTATTATGGCATTATTGACCGGTTTTAACTCTCTCTGTCTGTCTGTCTGTCTGTCTGTCTGTCTGTCTCTCTCTCTCTCTCTCTCTCTCTCTCTCTCTCTCTCTCTCTCTCTCTCTCTCTCTCTCTCTCTCTCTCTCTCTCTCTCTCTCTCTCTCTCTCTCTCTCTCTCTCTCTCTCTCTCTCTCTCTCTCTCTCTCTTCCGTCCTCAGGAGAAGGGAAGGCGAGAAGAACGAGGAGAGCCGGGCGTAGCCAGCAGCTGACCGCCCACCACCGCCCACCAACATGGCTGCAATATCTCACCCATCCCTTTTACACTGTCTCACACACACACGCATGCACACACACACACACCCGAACACACACACGCATGCGCACGCACGCACACACACACACACACACACACACACACACACACACACACACACACATACACATACACATCCTGCATACATGCAGACTCATTTTGTTTTGCATCCTTTGACCGCAAGCGCATTGTAACATGGCGGGGGTCCGGGGGTCCGGCCGGCTCACGTCTGGTGAGGAGGGGAACGCCGGTGGGGGTCCGGGGGTCCGGCCGGCTCACGTCTGGTGGGGAGGGGAACGCCGGTGGGGGTCCGGCCTGACACTAGGTCCATGAACACACGCGGCACGAGGAAGTGACCACGACAAAGAAGAAAGAAGAAGACAAAGAGGACGACGTCTTGATGGACATCACGGTGCAATCTATATATATATATATATATATATATATACACATATATATGTATATATATATAGGCCTGCAGGCGGGAGCAGCGACTCATAACGTTGCAGCGGTTGGCCTTATATTTATTTTAAGAAGGGTAGAGGACATCGCGTTCCTCCTGATTTTATCCAAATTGAAGCTTAAAGAGAATGGCATACTTTCAAATTATGACTGTGAATAGATGGGGCATCGTGCCATGTCCTGTATGTGTGTGTGTGTGCATGTGCGTGTACGTGTGTGTGTGCGTGTGCGTTTGTGTGTGTGTGTCCCGTCGGTGAATGCCATATAGTTTTTAAAAAACAAAATGGTTGCTAAGATGACGCGCAGCGTTTACAGGGTTTCAAAGTGCTTTTATTTTTTATAACATTGTCTTGTCTTGATTTCATGACGATGCATCCAAGTAGGTGATGTTTATTTCACTCCTCATGAATCATTTGTTTGATTGGTTTATGATATTGTAAAATGGTGTACGCTGAATAAATATAATCAGATAATGAGCAGGAAGGTGTGATCTGTGAAAGGTTGCATGTTAAAACTGTCTAGACTGGCACCCAAGCTGCAGATGTGGAGCACAGCTGTTGTTGATAGATGGCCACTAAAGTGGAAGATGCAGTATTTATGTCTTACAGAAATCATCATTGATTCTCAACGTCTCTTCCCTTTGTATTTATTATGAGGTGGAGAACCTGACTGATGGAACAATTACTAATTTGCACCTTGACACTTATCTACAATGAAAATGGACATTTGGGAAATTCGCCCTGACATTACATTAACTTGCTGAAATGCATTGCCATCAGCATGGAAATTAACGGGGGTCAGTTGCATTTAGACGTATGTTATTAACTAAATGTGGGCATTATCAGGTCTCTTAGCTTTGAGCTTTACTACAGAGAGCTCATGGTGTGCTTTCTCATCAGATAAAATGTTGGATTCAAAATTTCTAGGAATCACCCAAACATATCAGTTTCAATTCAGTTTATTTAGGCATTTATAAATTAGAACGGATAAAGTTATAAAAACAAATATAAAAATTTGTAGTGACGTTTGAACAGATAGACAAGCTCTCCAAGAAGGCCAACAATGAACCACATTCCATGTTCAACTTAATTTAGTCGTACTCCCAAACTGCTGCCAAGTGTTCGTTCAACAATTCGTCCATGCATTCTAAGGTCACCTTATAATATCGTCAAATATAAAACAAAAATCAGTGCATTACTACATGAGTACACAGAAACACCAAAACCATTCAGCGATCCCAAACATTGCCCTTATTTGCAACCCTATAAGTCTTCATCCTTCTTTGGACTTTAAAAACAAATTAACCCTTCTACTAAAAAGCTGTCAAAAAGGTCGAGTCTTAACAGAATCTCAAGCTATAAAAACAATCTCCTCCACATCCTTTACTGTACGTGACCTGGGTTTTCTCGCTTCAAATGTCTGTGAATCTGAATGTGTTCCGCCCTCGTCCTTCCCCCGATCCCTTTGGTTGGACGTGTGGTTCCATGCTTCCATTCAGGCCCCCCCCCCCCCTCGTCCCCTGTTCCCCATCCCCCCTCCCCGGGGGAGCAGGCAGAGGCGGCCAGGAGGTTTCCTGCTGCCCTTTAGGGCAGCCGTGGTTTCCCCCACCCCCACCCCCACCCCCAATCCAATAGCATAGAGGTCGCCCAGCGAGCGAAGGCGCTTTCCTGCCAGGGGTCTGGGCCCGCGTTACTTCCAGAACAGGATGTTCCAGAAGAGCAGCCAGCAGGGGTAGGCCAGCAGGGCGGCCAGCGGGTAGACCAGGGAGCCGTACAGGGCGTGGTCCAGGATGCCCTGCGAGATGACAGACAGGTAGAGCATCCAGCCCTCCTGCATGCTGACGGGCGACTCCTGCAGCTCCTGGAAGAAGAAGACGGCGAAGAGCAGCGTGAGGCCCGGGCTGAGGACCACCATGACGAAGGCCGACAGCGCCCTGGAGGGGGGGGGGGGGGGGGGGGGTAGAGTGAAGAGAGCAGTTAGTCAAGTTTTTGAACAGGTTGCACTTAACATGCAATATATATTTGTTCTACTCTGCAACTAGTAACTGTGTGCAACTTTGATTAAAAAAAAAAAAAAAAAAAATCATTTCATGAATTGCGTGCCTAGTGTGTAGATTTTAGTAGAAGCTACTTGTGAGCCCCCGCTCGGCCATGTGGCCATTAACAACTCCACAACCACCACCTCGACCAACACTACACAACAAAGCACGGCACGCAGGTGGGGACGCCACCGCACACAGCAGACACACGGCCGCGCTGCCCAGCGTCCCGCACAGCGGTGGTCCGGTACGTACTTGGGGACGTGGGGCGTGATGAACGCGGCCACGGGCACCAGGGTGAGCGCCAGGATGAAGCCCAGGGAGAAGTTGATGAGGGCGGTGCAGCCCAGCAGCACGGCCAGGTAGAGCACGGCCACCAGCTTCAGCACCTTCCAGCCCTGCTCCGTGCCCTCGCCTGCCAGGAGCCTGCGGGGGGGGGGGATGACAGCTCAGTCAGTTGGTTGGTTCAGGCTCACGGTCAAGGCTGCTGTGGTGCTGTGGTAGGGTACATTTGGCCTTCGATCTCATGTACTTTGTAAAAGTTTCGACCAAATCACCAAAAGAAACATTAAATTAAAAAAATAAAAAAATAAAATAAAACAATAATTTACAGCTTGAGGCAAACATCAGCCATCACCTTTAGGCTATGAAACAAAGTTGACTTGTGAATTGTTCATTTGTATCCAAAGTGACTTAAATTAATTTGTTGGGTCAACATCACATTCCACACTCCATATTCCATACATCACACGTGACAATAAACATGATGATAAACAATACATCACAGATAACTACTGAGCCCCCTGCCTGTGTGTGTTGTGAGGCAGCGCCAGGCCGGCCGTGTAGATGGCGATGGCGGTCAGGACCACCGCCTCGGTCTCCGACACGGGGAAGTGTTCCACGGCCACCTCCTGGGACAGGATAGGCAGCGTGTACAGGGCCACGCCCGTCAGGTGGCTGATGACCAGGGGCGTCAGTATGGACAGCACCCCCGGGCTGGACGGCTGGAGCAGCACATTCACATTACAATGGAGGAATATGAAAGAGAGGAGAGCATGCGGGGTCCATTTGATTGAATCATGTGATTGACAATACAAATACAAGCACTTGTATTAATATGTAATCCTGCATTCTTGTACCTGCCAAATGGCCAAATCTATCCACCATTGGCTGGTGTTAATTCAGAACACGGTGCCACAACGCTTCTCTCAGTCGCGAGTAGAGAGACTGGTCTCAAAATGCATTCAGAAGAGTTAAAAAGAAGAAGAAAAAACACAGGTCTGGCTCACCACCACTTCAACACCGCCTTCTACTGTCTTGGGAGGTGGAGAGGAGAGTTGAACCCACAGGTCTAAGGCCTGGACAGTGGTCAAGGTAGCCAACAGCATTATGAGCCATGTGCCTTTTCTGTACATCAAATCATCATGAACTCAAACTGGATTCTCCTTCGCTATGCATAAACAACGTACAGAGGACGTCCTAAATAAAACACCACCAAAATAGGGTTACAAGTTAGAAACTCAATCCAGCAGTTTTTGGCAGTCTGGAAATCATCTACTTTAAAACGACATTACCAAAAGTTAAGGACGAGCACGTGGTGGTTAAGAGGATACACGGAGCAGAAGGATAACCGCCAGCAGTCCGAAGGCAGGCATGTAGTAACCGATGGAGACGAAGCGGGACAGCGAGGGCATGAGGTAGAAGAAGTAGGACTGGTGGAGACGTTCCAGGAGGTTGTTCAGCTTCCGGTACATTCCTTCCATCAGCCTGGTGAGAGAGACAGGGGGTAGAAAACACAAGACTCCCGTAAAGCTGCGCCAATCAAATCCATCGTTCTGTGATCCTGGTGGTCCTGTAAGACTTCATGTCACTTTTGTTTGGGATTAGACCGCGGATCGGGCCGGAATTTTCCGAGCCCGGCCCGCATCCAACAGAACTGTAACCAAACCCAACCCGAGCCCGACACGCATCAAGCTTTTTTTTTTTCAGCGCGGGTTAACGCGCGGGTAAATTAAACATTTAAATTTGCGCATTGGTGACCGAGCCCGACCCGAACCCGAGCATAATTTCTAAATATTTGTCCGAACCCGACGTGTCGGGCTCAGGTCGGGTATCCATCCTCTAATGGGGATGTACTTGAAGAGACTGCCCGCTAGAGGTCGGAAATAGACATGCAACCCCGACCGACAACATGGGCACGGAGTCTGGGGATGGCACGCCCACCTGCCGATGGTGGTGGCGTCCGTCTTGTACTGGCGGAAACTGTTGACGCCCTTGATGGAGGCCGCCTCGATGTGGTAGCGCAGGAAGAGGCCGTGGTCGCCCCAGGGGCGCCCGCTGGCCTGCTTCAGCACCATCAGCATCATGGTCTGGACGGCGTGGCTGTAGCCCGACGTGGTGTCCCAGTCGTTCCTGGGGAGCTGGAACAGGCAGATAACAACAACTGACATCTCACCCTGAACGCTGATATACAGTACATGCACCTTGATAAAATTGATGAAGGTCAAGAGGTCAGCATGTGGTTTAACATGTTACATGACACATGACATGTTACATGACACACATATACAGTATATTCTTTTTTTATGGCAATGTATACAATAGTCACAATTGTAGGTTTATATGCATACGGTAAAATGTATTATGTTATGTTTATTGATTTAAGTAAAAACTCACTGTATTTAGATGGACATGACAAATAACTATTCTTTGCCATTTTCTGAAGTGTGCGTTTACCTTGCCCTGGATCGTGCAGAGGACCCCTATCTTCTGGCAAAAGGCATAGAAGAGGTTGGCCAGGTCCAGGTTGGGCAGCTGCCCGTTGAGCCCCTCCAGCACCAGGTCCAGGCTGGTGACCACGTCACTGCTGAGCTCCAGGGACAGCGCAGCCTGGATGGAGCCGCCGCGGCCCTGCAGCGGGGACCAGTCCATACCTGGGTCAACGGAGGACACGACGTTGTTGGGTGAATGGAATTTTCCATGTCGATTAGATAAGGTGTTGAAGTGTGT
This sequence comes from Urophycis tenuis, assembly GCA_036785325.1. Taxonomy (NCBI): domain Eukaryota; kingdom Metazoa; phylum Chordata; class Actinopteri; order Gadiformes; family Phycidae; genus Urophycis; species Urophycis tenuis. The sequence goes on along the minus strand of JAXIVH010000040.1, from coordinate 2,935,353 downwards.
GTATGTGTGGGAGAGAGAGCAAGAGGGTGGGGGGGGGGTTGAAAACAGCGGATTTAGATTATGCATCAACTGTGCCCAGCTCGCGTGCTGAAGTACATTAGTGTCCAGCTATACTCAGTGGGCTATTGTGGTAATGAGATGATAGCTTGGTAGATACACACGCTTACCTGTAGTATTAGTGTGGTGGTAGCCTTCCAGCCAGGCCTGCATGCCTATCAGGTCATGCTCATTGACCAGAAAGATGATATCCTTGGCCCAATAAATCTGACCTGTTGAAAAGCACAACAGTAAAGCAATCAGACCACTCTACGACGTGTTGATGGCCAATGCATCGAGGCCCCCGTGATTAATCTGTCAGGTTAGGATGAGGGTGAGTACATCAATCATATGAAGGCAGAAAACATGAGGAATATGATTTGACTGGGGTTTGAATGACAGCTAAATGGTATTATCATTGATCTTCTCGGTGATGAAGGGTGATACCATATGTGATACCATACGTACCATATACCATATGTATTCATTAAACACTGTCCCTTTTATGAAATAAACTAAATATACTCACTCCTGAAGTACTGAGCCAAACCGAGCAGAAGTCCAACTGCCTGGTTGTTGTCATTACCAGGACTGCAGGGGGCACTCAGCACCAAGGCCTCAGTGCGAGGGGCCCTCGGAGCCCTCAGGATCCCATACACGTTAGTGCCCTTCACCATCTAGGTGGGGAACAGAAGACAACAAGAGGGTGATCAGTTACTGACAACGCAATCGAATTACAGCAAACAGGACACTGCGCAGCACTCTCTGTATGCAGTGTTGATCCCAGCATCTTTATTTACATACATGCCCTTACAAACAAAACATCTTATGCTCACATATCTCTCTTTGTCCTCATCTGGGAAGGGGAGCTTGCGGGAGAAGCGCTGTGTGAAGACCTCCAGCCCTCGAGACTGCATGGTCCTCACCAGCCAGTCTACCGGCATGCCTCTGGAACACGAAGGAGGACCGGAACAATTAGAGCTACGGTCGCTGAGGCTGAGCAACGACCACATTCTAATATGATGCCCCATCAGAAGCTCGGTTCCACCTTACCCAGTTTTTTTTTTATGCGCCGCAAACTCTCTGCCCGTGGCGAGCGCCCTCTCACCGGAGGGGAAACGCTCCTCCACCATGGTGGAACCCATGGCATTCTCGGACATGTAGGTCCGCAGGGTAAATGGCTCAAAAGCAAGCCCCATAAACCAGGCCACGCCGGCCATGTAACAGACCACGCTGAGAAAGGAAGAGAAACACATGTTTCTCAGTACATGTGCATTATTGTAAAATACACCTGCTCCTATTATGTATATTGCAGAGTTTCATATATGTTGAATACAATATGGTGCAAGACAGTTTCCTTAAGTCTAATTAAAACCGTAATATCTCACCAGATCGGGGCATTGAGGCGGGTAAGCATGCCGATTAAAGCACGCCTTCTATTGGGGTCTGACAGTAGTCCCATGGCGTTGTACTGCAATTCCTTTTGCATTGACAGCGTCAGGATCTGGAGAGCATCCAATACATCAACCTCAACAACAGACTCAAAGCAAGTATTTACATTTAAGTAGGACGAATAGCAATAATGTTGACATTGTATATACGTCTAGTAGGATGTACGCTTTCGTTGATATCACCGGCTATCATTGTCATTGTATCGATTGGGTAGTAACGTGGAAGCTATATCGGCTAAGTAGCGCTGTGTACGATTACCAGCCAATAGTAAATGCCAATTTGACAATACATCACAGATCATCAATATTCAATATGTACATCAATTTTCCGTTTCTACCGAATAGTGGGTTGCAGTTACCCTAAAAAGAGAGCAGTTTCAATCGCTGCAGCATTTCTTCTCATCCCCTTCCTTGTTCCTGGTGGAACACTACTTCGGCGGACCGGCATCCGTTCATGCGCAGTCAATGGGTCTAGCTTCCTTCTTCTTTTCCTTTTTCTTGGAAAACTGGACATCTTATTGTGTATTATTGCCACCTACTGTCGATCAAGAGAAATCAGATTTATTTCTTAGTGTAGATAAAACATATAAAAAATAAAGATAAAATGTATAAAATAAATAAAGATAATATATTCGTTATATGTCTATTTCCGAAGTAAAGAAGACACTTTATATTGTGATATTCAGCTTTGTTTTCAGGTTGTATATACAGTCTCTGATTGATTTAGTCCCAGGAGAGATTTTATGGAAAATGTGACAAACCAACTTTCTCCTAATGCCTTTAACATGTATTTCCTGATTTGTACATATCGCCCGCATTTAGATAACGTACTGTTGGCTGTTTTGGATTCCCCACATACTTCACACATACAATCTAGATGTCTCTCTACTAGATGTAGCACAACTCCTAAAGCACAGTGCCCCAATCCCATTCTTCCAACACTTCCTCGCTTTGGTTGTTCCTCTACTTTTCCCAGGATTTTATAAAACCCCACCTCTTTTTCCTTGTATCCCCCTCTCTGCCATTCCATGTTGTTGATGTTGGACATTATCTGCTTTTCCCAAAGGAATGACTAACCCCCACATCCTCTTCAAGAAGCACAGCTTCAACTGCCCCAACCACCATTCCGTTTCCCACCACCTCTGCATGTGCAGGCACCCATGAAAATCCTATTCTACATCCTGCTTTCTGTGTTCCATGCAAAGGCATCTTCACCTCCTTTACCACATCCTAGTGGGCTACTGAACCCTGTAACTCAGGTCCGTGTGTGTCTTTGCCAGACCACTCCCTGAGCCCTCAAACCATTCAAGAGCAAAGTCTTTGACCATAGGTTTAGCATTAAACTCTGAAAAAACATTTAAATCAGACTCCACGGTACACACTCAACTGGGAAACACAAAGAGCTCCCACATACCTGAGCTAGGGTCCCCGGACCCATCTGTAAACGCCTGTAGAGAGGAAGCGCCTGACAACCTATCAACACAACAAGGCCTTTAATATACCATTGGCTGTAATAAATGGAATACTATGGATCACAGTTCTTATTATGCACACATCCCACGCCAGAGACACTGGGCATTATGGCAGGTGAAATGTAAATCTTAAATCCTGTAATTCATTTGAATCCCACACAACACTCTACAAACCCTTCTACAACAAATAGGCAGGGCACTCAAAAGCATGCTTATATAAAGCATTTTTTTAATAATGTAGAAGTGGAAACACAAAACATATTGACATAATACACAATGAAACATGAGAAATGCCTGGCAATTCCTTGTAACTCAGGTCCCCAGCACGTGGCCCCAAAACCACAAGTCTCAAAGTCCTTTCCTCCGTCCGTCCGTCCGTCCGTCCAGCGTCACTCTCCGGTGAGCACCGACACCTCCTGGAGATGTTGCCGCACGACCTCGTCCAGCACTTTGCTCACCCCTTTGCAGGCGGTCATGGCCGCCTCCATCAGAGTCTCCAGGTGATCCTGGTGCAGTCTGGCGTCCATCTGCAGCAGGGCGATCTGCCCGCCGCGCGGCAGCAGCGCCAGGGCCAGCGAGCTGCCGCTCTCCTCCGCGAAGCACAGGTCGGCCAGCGGCGTCTCGTCCACAAAGCCCACCGTGCAGGCGCACACGTAGTCCCGCATGGGGATGCCCGCGTCGATGACCGCCAGCGTGGCGGCGTTCACGCACACGCTGTAGTTCCCGCCGTCGGCTTGCAGCACCTGTTGAGACAAGTCATTTCGAAGCGTGTTAGACGTCAATACTTATTCTAATGTGTTGGCGTGCGTACAGAATATTCACATCAGCAAATGCAAGTTATATTACTTCTCTTCTCTTAATGCCAATGGCAACCAATGTCAACCAATGTAAACAGTTACAACTGCTGAAATAAGATGGCGCTTCAACCTTGACGTAGATGTCAATTTGAGAGCGTGGGTAGAGCTGGGTCATCACGGCGGCCTCAAACGTCTGCTTGAGGTGGAGACTCATCTCCGTAGACTTGCGGTCTCCGTGGGGTCTCCTCTTCCGCTCCGCGGTGCTGAATGTGGCCATGCTGTACTGACAGTTGATGACGGCTCGGTCGTGGAGGGTTCGACTGCGTGAGCCTCGCATCTAGCGGAGGAAAAAACAACCAGCCATTGTCGTTGGTTGTGTTTGGATCCAGTTACTGATGCATCTTTATACATTTACTACTCAACACCCCGAAGCCTATACCAGTTAGCTATAGAAGTAAGGCAGATCAACACTCTTTCCCACCTTACCTGAAGTTATCCACCGCTAACCTAGTGCCTACCTTCAGCAAAGTATAACAGGATCATGTAATCATCCATAACTATTTTAAAGAGACTTCTATCTTTAATGTAGTGCCAAATGATTAAATGAATGATGAAAAAAGTGCATCAAGTCACATGCAGCAGGTGACACCAGCATTTTCACTATTGTAATGCTATCTTTGAACAAGCGGTAAATGGTAATATTATCCGGGGGGTAAATCGTGTTTTTTCAATGCTTTATAACTTTGACCGAAATTATTTTATACAACGGGGTAAGCGACTCCTGATTTCTAGAAGGTTAAGTGCTAGCCATTAGCTCATGTAAAGTCTCCACTACGTCAGACGGATACTGCTAGCTTCATCGCTACTACTTGCCTCATGAGGTCCGTACACAACAGCGAGGGCTTTCGTGTTGCCCTGCTCTATGTAAGCAGAGCCATCGGCTTGGGCAAATACGCCCATGCGAGCTTGCACTTTACGCAGTTCTGTTGCTTTTCTTCCATCTAGGCGGTATCCCTGGTCAGAGAGTAGCTCAAGTCCTGCCATTTTTGTAACTTGAATGAGCTAAAAAACAACAACCCACATGTGCTGACTTCTGATACTACAATACCCATACGTCTACACAGGCTACGGTAAGTCAAAACGGACAAGTGTTGTTTCAGGTTGACGTTGACGAAAAAAGGCAATAACAATACAGTAACTGATTGTCACAAGGTGACAATTCATGAAAAGTAGATCTGCGCAGTTCTGCATGGCTGCTATCTCTGATGATTTATTAAAGTGGTTAGGGACAGGACTGGATGATGAAGGCGGTGATGAAGGAGCCATGAAGTGTGAAGCAGCCACGAGCAGTAGCAAGCAGTAAATAGAAGATCAGGTGTTTTGACACTTTTAAAAATAAAATTTATTAGCATCTCTAATGTGTATAAATAAAAACATATGAAACAATGCATACACAAATAATGTAATGAGTTAAAACAATTAATGGATTACATGTGGTATAAAGGAGAAGTATTGTTTTAGCTATTATTCTGTGAGGACATTTGTACCTTGAAATAAAAAAAAATGTTCTCCAAAATATGCATCCCTATAATTTGCAAATCTACATTCTTTAAAAAGATTGGAACAAACAAGGAAATTAGTAACAGCAACAGGAGAAAAAAATGGACATATGCCATTTTGCAATTCTGTCTTAGAAGATTGAAAAAACATCTTCACGTTAACAGTATTATAAAGAGTGTAAGTCTGCAATATTTCACGAACAACGTTGAGGCACAGAGCCACAACACTATACACAATGAACTGATGAACTTTACATTACACTCTACAAATCCTAAAAAGGATTTAGTTTCCTTGATCCCCATACACTGGAGTCACACAGCTTCATAAAACGCTTATCAAACGGTCCTTTATAAGCAGACCCGAATCATAGGGACAAAGTGAATATGATAGACACGGCAAAAAGGTTTTGTGAGATACCAAATTACTTTTTTTTTATACATAGAACTAAGATCCAAACGGATCAAACAAACACAATTTGCGATTTACTTCCCGTAACAAGGTTTGTCATTTTGTGCAATGGCTATGGTTTGCTGTGTCTGAATACTAAGTAGGCAGTGAACTGATGCTCTTTGCAGTGTGAGGGGGGGGGGGGTCTGAGGATGTGGTGCTCTAAGGCAAAAGCAAAGAGAGGGGGAACCCCTTCTTCTTTTGCTAGGTTTTTCTATTTGGTCATGCTTTGAAACACTCAATGTGTTCGTGTGTCTTACAGAACTGACAGAGATGCACGGGACGAACATACTACCTCTCAGCATTGGCTGGACTGTTACCATAACCAATGTTGTGGACCTGTAGCTGACCATACATATATATTGACATTGAAGAGGCAGTTATGGAAAGCCATTTAACATTAAATCAAATTGTAGAAAGTCCACAATACAAATGTAGATTTCTTTCCCAAAATGGACATCAGCATTGTGGAAGTTCATGGCAATAGCAATGTTCTAAATAAAAGGTAATCACGTTTCAGTATGTTGACTTATTGTCTTGCATCATACCAATATCATATATTGGTCATTTTATAGTGTGAAAAACAAAAGTATAACTCAACATGATCTGTCATATAGCTTTCCTCCATGAGTTGTAGCCAGTATCCCCTTCTCCTGGAGCCTAACTTGTACAGGCATGAACCAAGATGGCGTCAAGCACAAGCTCTATAACAGCCCTCCCTTTGAGTAGCACCTTGCCAATGAGCCAACAAGCCAATTGTCTGTGTATAATAATCTGTCCTCTGAACCTTTGGTGCTAGCATCTAGCACTTTCAACATATTCATATAACTATATAGAAATTTGAAAATAACAATCCCCATATCATACACCACACCATAGTATCATTTTTCAGTAACCTGATTTGAAACATATTCATATTCCAAAAAAATTATATCAAGATTAATATATTCTTATACTCTATATACATATTTGATTGAATGATGAGACGGCTTGCAATGAGCATTGCCCTAAGAGTGTGTATCATTTGGACACATAATTCTGTAACAGGTGTGGACTAATAGTAGGCATTAACCCCAGTTCTCCTCACAAATGTAATATATCACATTTTAAAAAGGGGAGCACAACATCGACTAGAACTGCTTCAAAAGTAAAAAAATAAAATAAAAATGAAAAATAAAAATAAAAAGGATGTGGACAGGCTTTCAAAGTAAAAAGAAAACAAACACGATGCATCTGCTGGAATATGCAGGCGGGCGGGCGGACCACGGCGACCTCATCCTGATGTAGTGGAATAAAGGGACTGATGTAGTAGACTTGAACAATGTCGATCTCCGCTTCTCCCCAAAGTCCTTAGAAGAGTGCAATAGATCACCCCCCACACACACACACACACACACACACACTCACACACTCACACACCCGCGCGTTTCGTGTGTTTGTTAGCCCTGATGTTTCCACGCTCCCGCCGCATTAAAACTCTGCAAACTCCTTGGCGCATTTCTCCGTTAGCGACACGCGGATCTCCTCCTCCTCGTACTCGTCGAAGTTGCTGGTGTCCCCGGGGCCGCGGCACTTTGGTATGAAGGGGGCCTCCACCTGCAGGGGGGGGGGGGGGCACAGGGAGAGCAGCCGCCCGCCGGCTCCACGTCAGACACAACACACCACCCGGACGCTTCTTCAATGTATAATGAAGAAGACCGTGAGAACGCATGCATCACTTCTAAATGAACAAATTACGCAAAAATAATAAATTACGCAAATATTGGGAATAAAACATTTTTTTCCAAGAAATGAATTCACTCGCACGACCGGGCAGACAAAGGGAAACCATTTAAAGTGAACAGGCTACAAGGTTTAGAGGGAATTAAAATGCTTAAAAAGGCATGCATTATGGAAACTAACGTAGGTCTGCAGAATATATCAGAGGGGGGAACCGGCGTCAGCATCGGTTGGGACATAATTGATACTCATTTAATCATCTCAACTAAACGTACATTAGCCTGCAGACTCAAGAGTCTGGCTGGGGCTAATGCAGAACGTATGGCATGCCAGCAATATCATGAGCAATATACCAGCCTGAGGATCTTTCCTAAAATTCATCCAAGATATTTAGCCTCAAAAAAGTGCTGTGATAAGATATAACCTGTGACGGGAATCCTACAGTATTTTATAAAAGCTACGGCAAATTAACCCTTGGGCAATATATATGTTAGAGAATGTAAGAGTAGCTAAAAGAAAAATTGCGTAATAAAACATTAAAGACAACGTGAAAATCAATCACAGCTACAGCTTTGGGGCCAAAATGTTACATTATAAAATGCAATGAAACCTATAAGAAGAAGTAAATGCATTGCCGACTCAATCAGTAAGGAATCTGTGCAGCGTAGCCATAGTTAGCTCTAACGTATAGCCACTTGCCTTCCTCTCGTAGATGGCAATCCAATCTGTTGTGGCGAACCACTTGTGGCCCTTGATGTCGTTAACTCCATTCTTCAGGTTGCCATAGCGCTTGGTCAGATCCACCTGTAGCAAGTTCCTCAACAGGTCCTTTAAGTCAGAGCTGAAGTGGGAAGGGAATCGTACCTAAAAAGAGAAGAAATACACAAAACAACGTTTGCCGTTTTAATCCAGAGCAGGGGTGTCACAACGGTGAACATAACAGAATGTGTACACACAAACAGGACCAGGGAGCCAAAATGCCTGATATTAATTGTACACTTTGCCTATTGTACCGTTTGTTTTTTAGGGGAAAAATTACAAGAAAACCAACACCACTTACTTTTCCAGACACAATCTTCTCGTAGATCTGGATGGGTTGGTCTGCAAAGAATGGGGGGTAGCCGGCTGCCATTTCATAAATAAGGACCCCTAGGGCCCACCAGTCCACAGCCTTGTTGTAGCCCTACAAACCAAAAACAAGGGGACATGTCAGAAAAGTCTATTGCTTTATGTATAGAAAACCTATCATCAAGATGTAAAATATACTATCCGTCAAATCGTGTGAAGCAAAACTTAAATTTGTGTCATCATTGTGTGAGTCAGGCTTGACTGCAGACCATGTGTTAGTGGCTATTGGAACAAACCCATAGATCTATGGAGTGTGGCTTACTTTGCTGAGAATGATCTCTGGCGCCAGGTACTCTGGTGTGCCACACAGGGTCCATGTCCTCCCTTTTACTCTCTTGGCAAACCCAAAATCTGTCACCTGGGGGGGAGGGGGGGGGGGGGGCGCGAGGGCACACAAAGCAGTTCAAATACAAATATGTTTTTTTCCAACCAAAGCCACAGCTGTTCATACGTTTAGTGAGCAACAGCAAGCCAACCTGAATGTAGCCATGGTGGTCAATGAGGAGATTCTCAGGTTTCAGATCTCTGTAGATAAGGTCTAATGAATGGAGGTACTCGAATGTCAGCACTATCTGGGCGGCGTAAAAACGTGCGTGTGGTTCACTGGAGGGGGAAAACGGGGACGATCATGTTAACCGGTGTCAAGAAAACCACACATAATGCAATCTAGCAGTTAATCAATGGACACCATCGAACACAGCTTAACCCACGCTAAGCAATGGCCGTGGATACACAACAGTGAGCTAACAAGACATGCTATGATTAAACAAGTACAGCTAACTGGATCGCATGAATTCAAATGGCCCTACCCCAGATCATGGGTGTGTGTGTGTGTGTGTGTGTGTGTATGTATGTGTGTGTGGGGGGGGGGGGTTATTGGATAGATAAGGAGCCAGACACCTTAGTTTGAAATCATTAACAACTCACCTGAACCTGCCAATTCGTCTTAGATGGGAGAACATTTCTCCTCCTGGAACGTACTCCATCACCATGTACAAATTGGAGTTGTCCTAGTAACATTAAAACATCATTTGTGATAAGCGAGAAATATGCAGTGTGAAGAAACAATACTGTAGAAACTACTGCCACTGTACCTTGAAGGAATATTCGAGTTTCACAAGGAAGGGAAAGCTGACAGCCTGCAATATTCTCTTCTCATTTAACGTGTGTTCTATTTGCTTGAGTTTCACCACCTAGGAGAGCAACAAGAGGTGTCGGGGAAACGTTACTTGTACTGAAAATGGTACAGAAATAAAGATTATTTATAGGTTAATTGCAGTCCATATCAAATCATGAAAAGTGCAGCGCACATCAGACCAGTCTAAATTCAGACTGCACATAAAATGTATCAGATTTAGTCTTTGCCCACTGTAACAAAACAGTGGAAAAACAATCTGTGTGGAGTGAATCTGTCTGTTTCAATGACAATTCTGCCCCGCACTCATGCGCGGTTCAAGACCCAATTCACTTCCATCCGGCTTGAGTCTGACCACGGCATGAAGTGTCATCGCCAGTGAAGCAGAGAGCTGAGTTTGGATGTCTACCACGTGACCGGCCCTCCAAATGGCGTGGCAGCGTTACGTGAACGCATTTGAAAAGCAGAGCTGGTGCCAATCAAAATTCTTGGCGCTTGGGAGTATTTAGTCTCTGCACCACTTAGGTTAAGGACGACATACCAGAATTGTAACGAGGGTAATTAACTACAGCTCATGGGGTGGGGGGGGGGGGGGGGGGGGAAACAGACGGGCACAGACTTCTAGAACCCCGTGCCCACTTACCTTTTGTTTGTCCAATATCTTCATGGCAAAGAATTGCTCCGTTCCTTTGTGCTTCACCAGCATGACCCTCCCGAAGGAGCCCGTACCCAGCGTCTTTAATCTCTCAAAGTCATCTAGGCACGTTGTGCTCTGTGGCAACAAACAAAGAAAAGACACCAACAATAGAAGCAAGGAAACCAGTTGGCCGCCTCAACATTAAGTTCAGCTGCAGGGCCTGGGGTCAACGGGGTCAACGGGCTCACCTGCGGCGGGCATTCCCACTTCCGTAAGAAGTCTTCCTTGGCCTTCGCTAGAAACTCTTTCACTGTGAAAAAAGGGAGAGAGAGAGAGACGTGATTGGTTAAAAAGAAAATGGTACCAGCATTACAAATGGATGAATTGCTTCATGTATTTATTGAGACAATGTGGAATCGGCAAAAAAAAGGACCAAACTACAGGTATGCTATGGCGCGGGAGGCTCAAGATGCACACGTGACACACTGGTCAGGAAACAAGAGGGGATCGGGGGGCACAAGAATCACCTGCATGTAAATATCAAATGGGGCATCAAGAACATCACATCTTTTACTTGTCTAACGACACCACAACACAAAACACCAAACAACGTCCAAGACCGGCTGACAATAGTAAGAAATGATGCAAAGGGATTCCATCGTTTTCTGCTTCGTGTCAAAAGGGGAAACAGAAAGCCCGGGACCAGACATTGTGTCCTGTGCATCGATTTCTGTACTACGGAAACAAACAGGGCAAGGCTACAACACTCACACGGTGTAAAAATGGAAAGAAAGCAAGGACAAACCAACATTACATGGGAAACACAGCAGACAGCAGACATCCAGAATGACAGAATGTGGATGACAAAAACACGCATTTGTTATTATCAAAGCACGGGCACGCGGCAACCTGGTCGAGCAAGTTATCACAACGTGACCGACGCGGTTCTGTCATTTTGGTCACAAGTTTGTTTTTCTGTTGGGTTTTTTTAAAGAATGAGCATACCAAAGGTTTCTATAGATCACCAAGGATTTGCAGGAACCACCACCCACATGGATGAGGTGATACCAAAAAAAAGAGAGAGAGAGAGAGAGAGAGAGGGATACAGAGAAATATTGACAGATGTCATGTGTTTGGAAAAACAAGACAACAAACGTAAAGTATACCTAGTGAACATCGCCACAACAAAGAGGACAACACAGAGTACACCTTGACGCTGCTTGGTGAAAATACAAAGGCTGTAGCGTCTAATGACTCAAAAATATTCACGAAACAGATGTCAATCAACATCAGCAAAATGTCAGCAATGTAGTCACGCATAGTCGTTCAGATGAAGCCGATATAACCGAGAGGCAGAAAGTCCATCCTGAAAAGCATTTACCCCTAGTAGCATCCAACACATTCATAGAGTTTCTCTTTAACTTAGCCGGACTTTGCACATGTCTCCTACTGGTGTCTCCCCAATATAACAGAAAACTAAAAATGGCATTTGGTTTGGGCAACAGCAACGGCTCCATTTAAAAAGTAAAATGACAGCGGGATCAGTCGCGGTAATGCACGGACCCTTTTGACATTTACGTGAACAACAGTCTCGCAAAAAGTGAAGCACACCCTCAAAGTGTGTGCCTTGCACCGAGGACTCGTCTCTTGTGATAGGAGTCCTTCAGCAGGGGATACAAAAGGTTAACTACTTAGCTAACTCTCTGATCAACGGCATGCCATAGGTCATTGTTTCTTGGGTTTGTGTGTGTGTGTGTGTGCGTTTTTTGTGTGTCACCCGTGTGCGACAATTGATTTTGGTGGTCTAGTCGGGTTCAGCAGTGGACACATGCTACTGATATAGGAACTCCTAGCACCTAGAAATAAAGATCAAGAAAGCTACCCTGAAAAAGGTTTTTTGTGTTCAAAGTCATACCGAGCCCAAACCTGCCATTGCATGTGTAATATAACATGACGTTTGGAATTTGTGAGTAGTCAGCAAATAAAGTCTGATTGCCTTAACTTATTAAATGACCCTTTACTGACATTGATGCTGTCCACCAGAAAAATGCACTCACTGCATATTGGTTCCTTATCTTGTCTTAAGTAAGAAAGGCCTAGGGTCATTGTTTACCATGTTGTCAATAGCATGTGGATAAGAGGGGGAGAGAGAGAGGATACGTGGGTGAAAAAAGCGATGACAAACTTTGAACTCCAAAACGGGGGCTTGAACTTGTGGAACCATAAGGGATAGCGCTGCAGGTGGTGGTTAGCAGGGGAAGGCTAACGGGGACACGCACAGCACACACTGCTATATAGAGAAGTAGGTCCAGGTCGTCTTCAGAGAGCGGCCACTCACTGCAGACAAATCCCAAGCCCAGGGCAGAGGGTCAGCTTAACCAGATTTAACAGCCAGCCCCGGAGAATCTACGGATTGTAAATACAGTGAAAAGATGACCCATTGTGGGACACTGTGCTGCTCTGACCATCCCTTCGTCTCGCCCCAGAGCAACTTGGTGCTGGAAATACTACGGCCTCTGAACATTATTTGATATTGTTCTAAAGTGCGAAACTAAAGTCACCTCTCGGTTGTAACGCAAGTGATTGGGATGACTGTATTGCTGTGCCTTTTCCCATTTAAAATGGGATTCATCTATTTTCAGACAAAGCAATGATGTCACATGCCATCAAACAATGGAAAAAACTTTTGCTCATCGCCAACCCGCATACGTCAAAGCTTACCGTCACAAATTAACTCTAGCCTAGCTCTAGCTACGTCAAACCTTTCAAAGCTTGTAATACCCCTTATCCTCTGACGAAGGTCTGATGACAAGCCTTTACTAGTCAATTATAAAATTGTCTGCGACTCGGCAGACCTTCTCAACATTTAGATTAGGTAAAAACAAACCTCTTAGTAGTCTTACTCATGTGTGTGCCTAGTGTTAAGGGGACCTGTAGTGGAGCCCAGTTTTATGAATGGAAAGAAGGCATTTGTCATTTCTTCTCCATATTTGGTCACTGTGCTGCAGAGGCAAAGTTGTGTTTATGTAATGTAGGCAAGAACACAATATTCTTTGGAACTGGACGTAGACCAAACTTAAGTGAAAAATATAACAGTATACATTGAAATTGGGTTTACGTTATATTGTATGTACACTGATATAGTCAACATCTGCACAAAGTTAGTGTGGACCCACTAGTTGTAGCTGGAGGCTGATTAGAAGGGCAACACCCAGGGACCGACGGACCTCGGTGTGGTTGAGAAAGACTACACAACATAATCAAATACATCTTTACAAGACAAACATGGAGACTGGCGAGCAAATTTATGGTCGGCGATTATACAGCACAGCTATCCACGGGAAAGGCCAGTTAGCAACCAGCAAGAGCAGGGCATGACAGGGCCTTGTGGAGGCTAATCCCCTACAGCTAATGTTAGCTGGCTAGTTAGACATCACTGCTTCATTTATTGTGCATTCCAGCAAACACGTTTTTTTTCAAAACCCATCCAAAGTATTACAAACAAAAACAATAATAAAGACATAAAAGCATTCATCAATAAAATGAGTTGACCGACATCACTATTTCTCTAAGGTTGGGAGAGTACACACTATCGACGCCCCCCTCACATCTCTAAGGTATTTCATGATAACAGCCTGCAGTTTTATAAACTGCTGCTGGCTATACATTCTATTCATGGTCTTATCCGGAGGTGTGAACTAAGCCGCAACCGCCAACCAGCTTGATTCATAATCGCACAAGTGTCAAATGTTTGCAGGGCTGTGATGGAGTGATTATGCCCGAGGGAAAGCGCCCCCCCCCCCCCCCCCCCCCTCCTTGTTTTGAGGCTACAGATTAACAGTACGTGGATGTGTCCAATGTTACAGCATTGGACAGAACCAGTTTTGCAGAAGATGCAAGAAATGAAATTATGAAAAACAATGAAAACTCATCCCAGTGTAGACTCCACCGATCCACTCACCGCTCTCTAGCTCGTTGCCTTTCTTTGCCGTGGCAGCGTTTCCCATGGTACACGGATCGCTCGGACCGTGAGAGATGGCGGTGGCTACAGACTACACACACAGCTGATGTTGGTGGGGTTAGAAAGCTCGTCCTTTAAAAAATGTAGTTACGCCTGATCGTTATGGGCGAAATAAATAGATTAAAGCGTTAAAAAACCACTGTTTCTAGGGTGATTGTGGTGTCCTCCCTCTCTTTTTAATCGATAGCCGTCCCTCTGTGTTTGCTGATTCCGATAGCGTTGACATGTAGCTAGCGGTCACTTGTGCGCTTCTCTTCGCCGCGCCCCCAGCAGCACTCACGGTGGCCTCTGATTGGCTGGAGATTGTGTTTGAGGATACAGAACTTCCGCGTTGTAGTGCATCAGACAGATATCTGCAAATGCGTTGAGATGACAGATTAAATAGACCGGAAAAAACCCCTTGGATAATGTCTATTGCAAAGACTACTATAGACTGATCCACCTCTATAGCTCGTGTAGTATAGCAGTGACACAATATTAGTTGTATTAGCTGCGCGTTCAACTTTCACCGTTCTTTTCTGATATTGTGCTTGCAATATTCTTCGTTTTCAACGTCAAAAACTTGCAATTAGGGGTCTTCCCATATGTTGTTGTAATGACAAGCTATTACTAACAACAAATCTCTATTGATGTTAATACATTCATATTGCATGAACGTATTAAATATCTATTTAACTATTGCGAAAGGGAACTGATCCGTTTTACCACCACCGTAGTCAAGTGATTGGGTTTGCACCTTTAATTGTGTATTGAAATAATGCTTTGGGGACTATGTTCAGTCAATCTGACTCAACACAATATGTGCAATTGTATGTATTAGGACATAGGCCTATATGTAGGCCTATGTCCGAATTGTCAGTCAATCTGACTCAACACAATATATAGGCTATATGTGCAATTGTATGGTTTCGGACATAGGCCTACATCCGAATACATACAATTGCACATGTAGGCTACATGTAGGCCTAATAATCTAGTGATTATGTTTGAAACTATATATTTGCGCTGATACTTCACAACCAGGCTGCTACAGATACGTAGCCTATGTAAGCCATTTATTGTATTGTTGAATAATTCAACACGCCTCTTTAGAGAATTCAATAAAAAAAACTCCCACTTACTATCGCCATTCTGATTGACGTGGGACAAATAGACCTATAGTGCTCCTACTCAAGGGCAGGAAAATTGCCGGCGACAGCAAACTAGACACAATCAAATTATAAGGAATGAAGGCAGTGATTTGCTTCATTTAACATTTTCCCTAAAAAAGAAAAACGTGTGGACATGGCAGGTAATTTCTATTTAGATTCATATCACCTGGTGTCAAAAGAATTGAAGATAGCTTGACACCCCGTTCATATATTTCTTGTGTTGTCAGTATTTTCCTAATGTATCTTGTCGGCAGCTACAATACCAAAGTAACCCATTTAAAATGCTAACGTAGGTCTATTATATACGCAACGAATGAATGTGTTCAGATCACCAGCTACATTTATAGCTGGAAAATCTCACCCGCTAATTTTCCAAATGCAAAATGAACACAGCTTGTACTGCAACATTTGCTTCTATATGCCAGCAGAGGGAAGCAATGCTCTTTGTTGAGTAATTTCTTATCAAAATCCTGCGCTGCTTGTAGAACTATACAATACATCTTAAAAGAGGATCATCTGGCTCAAATGTTTTTGTCATTATATGATTTGGGTGCTTCATCAAAGCAAGCTATTGTGTTGTACCCTGCACCGGTGTGTGTGTGTGTGTGTGTGTGTGTGTGTGTGTGTGTGTGTGTGTGTGTGTGTGTGTGTGTGTGTTTGTGTGTGTGTGTGCGTGTGTGTGTGTGTGTGTGTGTGTGTGTGTGTGTGCGTGCGTGCGTGTGTGTGTGTGTGTGTGTGTGTGTGTGTGCCTGTGTATGTGTGTGCGTGCGTGTACTTGAATAAATTATCATATGTCCAGGAATTTATAACTGATCGTTTGTTGGCCTGCATGTGTCAAGTAGATCTGTTTCTCTACAGTTGTGTCAGTCCAGTCAAGACAATGCAAAATGTGACTTCATAATCAATTAAATGTGCTGAAGATTGAAAAAATAAGTTTGAACTCAGAACTCAGTTCATCTGTTGTTACTTTTTTTTATCTCTTGTTTATCTGTACTTTCCCCAACAAGTATGTTGTGTTCCGCTCGCCAAATGACCAGATGCTTTCCATATTGCTTTCTTATGTTTCTTGCAAACTTAACCGGACGTGCTTCAAGGGGAATGATTGATGCTTCTTAATAAATGAATGAGTAAGTATCTACGTGCCATCACTGTTGCCCTGAAAACAGAGAGCAGTTTTGAACTTCATACAAAGATCGCCATCATTTGTAATGAATCATTGCTATTAATAAAAACAACATTATTAACAGTATCAACAATAACAACACAAATAATTTTTATGATTTATGATTAAAGATTTATGATTACTACTACTCCTACAACTTTTATTACTACTGCTACTACTACTACTACTACTACTACTACTACTACTACTACTACTGCTACTACTAGGCTACTACTACTACTACTACTACTACTACTACTACTACTACTACTACTACTACTATTACTACTACTACTACTACTACTACTACTACTACTACTACTACTACTACTACTAATAATAATAATAATAATAACAATAATAATAATAATAATAATAATAATAATACTATTGTTGTTATTCCTAAATTCTTTTTTTAACCGTAAACATTTTTTTTTTTACTTCAAACAATGTTGTGTCTAATGGCAACCTTGTATTGACATGTATTGACAATTGTAAGTTTATTGACCACAGGTCTAACATTACAATAACGTCTTTCCCTAACTAAAGATGACGTACCTTCTGCTGCAAACACAATTCAGGGTTGTCAAGACAACATATTTCCGACAATAATTTCAATAAAGTCATTTTGATGCATGTGTTTTACTGGCAAGAGATGCCTTTGTAATAGTGCAGGTCATTGAGCTAACTTGATCCTATAAGCTATTCAATTCAGAGTCTAACCTCGAAGATAATAAATGACCAACCTAAAAGCCTTAATATTTCGTTTTTTTATTTTAAGGTCATGAGCCAATTAAAAACATGTTTGGCAGTAGTAAGAGAAACCCTGGCAATATCTTCCACCAATCTCCAGCTCCTCTTAGGATGCTGCATGTGGTTCCAGGACATTACCCATTTCCTTGTCTGTATATCAAAAGGTTCAAGGTCCTCCACCCTCGCTCCCCTCTGTGTAATTCAGTCCAGATGAGCAC
>JAXIVH010000040.1:2910166-2912666 GCA_036785325.1 Urophycis tenuis | reverse complement strand
CTCCCTCCCGTCCTACGAAAATGTAATTTCAGATTCTTTATTATTATTTTTTTCACACGTTCACAGCAGCACCTTTGTAGGTAGTCGTGGATACTTGTCATATAGGCACACGGCACGCTGGAGGCAAGGATTTCGGAATACCGACCAGCCATGAATGTTCAATCAACCAAGGTCACTGTGCTGCTGTTGGAGAATGTTGAGGGATGGGAGGGGGGGGAGGAGGGGGGAGGAGGGAGGGGGGGGAGAGAGAGAGGGAGAGAGGGAAAGATGCTCTCTGATCTGTATTCCCTTCAATAGGCTTGGGTTAGTGGCAGATATGGGCTATGGGATGCAGATATGGGCTTTTTCTTCCCCCTTCTCCCTAGAATGAAAAACCCAGATGTCATGCTAACGGACACACATCTCCTCACTGCAGTAAAAGGCATTATTTATGATTATGCAGTCAGCATAACTAATGCCTCACACGTCGCAATCACTCACTATGAACAATGCAAAAATAGTCCCCAACCTGAGGTGCTTGGCCATAACCCATGCATCCTCCAACCTTATTCCCAACCCCTGTTCTCCACACATGTGTTCACATCATGTGAGGTATGCACAGACACACAGACAGGCACGCACGCACACACAGACACAGACACACACACATACAGACACACATACAGACACACACACAGACAGACACACACACACACACACACACACACACACTCACACACACACACACACACACACATAAACGTGCACATATGACCCCCAACACACACACACACACACACACACACACACACACAAACGTGCACATATGAACCCCCCAACACACACACATCCGCACACAGACAGTTGCATTTTGTCAGTGCTCTAACACACATGCACACACACACACACACACACACACACACACACACACACACAGTTGGTTTGATGGCAATGCAACAGGAAACAGCACCATTTGTTGAATTTTAATCTCATACGTGGGAGGATAGTTGTGTGTTCTCATGTCTTGATATTTATATGAGAGAATTACTAACTGGACTGATGACACTCCAGTTTGGCTGCATACCACCTAACCGGATTACATGTTTTTTTTCCATGATGCTCTGCTCACTTCTGAAGATAATACACTATACAGAGTTGGTTTTGAATATTTGTGTGTATGCGTGTGTTCTGTAATATTAGATTGCATCAGTAATTTTATGTCTAGATGGCAAATAGAATATTTGAGTTTTAATATCAAGTTGCCAGGAAACAATAAATCAAAATTATATGTTTTTTGAATATCAACTGATTTATCTGTGACAAATATGTTTTGCGTATATATTTTTTATTCCTTGTAAGTGTTCAAATTTATTCAAATCCCAGTAATATGAATATCTGCTGATAAATTGAAAAATATTAGAGCTTCATATTGTTGTGTCAGAAATCCTGCCCCCGTTATGAATTGACAATTGAGTGAGTTACAGATACATATTTGCAGTGATCCTTCACTTTTTGTTGTTGTTGTTGTTTTTTTACATTTTTATGTTGTCAACAGTAGTCATTTTGATGTCCCCCAACTGTGTCTCCACATCAGCAATAAAAATCATGACAGTAAAGATATACAAGACCAAGATGGCAGCTGTTTCAGCCAACAATGACTTATAACGCTAATACTCCGAACCAAGAGTCCTTCATAGCTGTCTCCATGTAATGCAATATAATTTCCACACCATCAATCATGTCGGGGAATCACAAAAAATCTGAAAACAAGAACAACTTAATTCGTGAATAGGCCTTCATTAAAATACACATCATGAAATATATAATGAATGTAACTCCTGCTGCAAGAAGATAAGAAATTAAGAGAAAAATAGGTTAAGCAACAATAAGGCGTTAAGTTGTGCACAGACCAATGCCAACCCACAGATAACATGGAGGCCCCTGTCACAATGATGTTCAAAATGACATGTTTTGGCAAGACGGGCAGTTTTTGGGAAACCTGTAAGTAAAACGGTTTTCTTGAGACATTGCCATATTGTGACACTCCTTTCACTGTCATTACCGTTACGCTCAGCAGAGGGAAAAAAAAAATAATGAACCGCCGCCAGTACCAGCCGCCTGTACTCAGAACGGAAGACGTTAAATAGAGAAATACCTGAAGTGACACAAAGTTGGCCGGAGCCAAAATAGTTTCCAGATAGTTAATTAACCTTAGTTGCGGGCACGGCACTTCCAGCACGTCGACTCTGCTGCAACGGGGGCCAGGGCAAATGCAACCCGTCATGTTGACATTTCACAGCCAGCCGTAAACGGGCACCCTTCGCACGTTGTTTAGAGCCGGCTTCAACTGTGCGTTTTCCATTATGGGTTTGGTGTATACGACCATAATGTTGTCCAAAATATATAGAGCAAGGGACGGGGTATATAAATATGTAGCCGGTGCCAAAAGACCAGGTGGTGCCCTATTTAAGGCCCGGCTAGTTCAGACGTAGGCCTGCGCGTGATTTGTATCATGCTAATC
>JAXIVH010000040.1:2889024-2906524 GCA_036785325.1 Urophycis tenuis | reverse complement strand
AATTTGAAGAGACTGTCAGACAGTCTGGCGCCCGGAGAGTGGTAAAGGCTTTTGATACGAACATTTTATCGTTTCATCTCCCCCGTCTTGTTGTCTTAATAGTCTAACATGTGTAAAGTATATCTGTCTCAGTACTACCTCAGAAGCAGGAGAGTGAGGCCAGCCCATGAACACATGGTATCCACGTGAAGCCTGAGACGTCGTGTTTGAAGGGGATGCACTGGTGTGCGTGGCGATATTCTCTTGAAAGGCACGAGGCCAAGAACAGTAAAGGACAAGGCGGGGGCTTTATGATTGGCATATCTCTTCCTACTTTTCCTCCGGTTCGATTCGCTGGCACTCGAAATCAAATCGAAGCGCGTCCCCTTTCCTTTCCAAGCGCATTGAAGTGGTCATCCAGAACACTTTCCAAAGACACCGTGTCTGTTTCGATTGCGAGATACATAAAGTTTGCATTGTTACGCCTGAAACCAACTGACACTTTGAGTCGCATGGAGACTGCCATAACTCATCTCCCATGGTACACACCCCAAGTCTATGCTGAAGTGTTCCTTTCTGTTTCTGTGTTATTTTTACTTTTTTTTTGTCCAGGACTAAAAGCATTTTCGACACAAAATTATAAATCCTGATAAGAATAATGGCAGCTGTACAATTCGCAGTCTCCCCTCTGGCTGTTCTTTCACACATTTCTAAAAGCTGTCGATAATGAATGGCTGCTTGTGAATAGAGCTGTGAATTCAAGGTTAACTCTATTTCCTTTATCCAAACCAGGTAGGAGTACATAGAATGTTCCATTGATTTATAGTGTTGGTAATAACAAGTGCTGGCTCTAACAGAACATGATAGTCAGTGGAAAGCATGCAGTTTGTAACACATTGTTTAAGGCTGACTATGGTACACAGCAAGAGATGAGTCTAAAGCTCCAGAATCAAGCAAATTACATTTACAAAGTGTATAAGGAGCTGCAACACTGGCGTAACATTGCAGTGACATTGGGCTTTTATGTAAATGCATAATGATTGTTGGGTTGACTTAGAATGAACATCAACGTTTCCTGCTAATTTGGATAGACAAATTCTCTTGCAATTTTCACTTTGGTCACTTTGAGTTCAAGGGTTCATTGTCTATTTCCATACGTGTGCATGTTCAGGCCAACACTTGAGTTAAACAAGTAAGTGACAAGCCCGAATTGGCACTTCCCAATGTATTGACGTGACATCCAATACTTTCCCAGTGAGTAAAGCTGTGTGCAGAAGAAAACATATAAAATGAAAAGTCAGCGTTTATTTCCCCTTAATAGCAACCTGTTTATGAATAACTCTCTTTATCCATTGAGAGCCTGCTATCTATCTCCAGGTTTTTTTAGGAGCGTCTTAAGAGTGTGTGCGTCAGCTCTAAACCGTATGCTGTGCTTCTCTAAGTCCCAGGTGCCGGGTTTTTATAAACGGGTTGTGTGAAAATATGACCCGTTTATAAAACCTCATTATCAACAGTTATCAATTGATTGCTACATTTCACAGTTCATTCATTACTGGGTTTGAAACGTCGCATTAGTCTTGTATGCTAGGCTATAGGTTTTTTTTTTTCCGTCTGCGTGACTGGAAAGTGCTGCATGAAAAGAGGGTTTCACTTAAAATAGCTGTACACATCCTCTTCTCCCACTTCTTAATCGCTTCCTCCATCTTCTTTTTCACATTCTAATTGTAAGTAATAGCAGTATATATCAATAAAAGCACAAATTCCTTCTCTATCAGATATTCTTTGTGTAGAGTGTGTCGCCCAGGCCCAAATGTACTGCTAAAGCTCAATGGGAATTTTAGTTAAAGTTGTAGATCTTTTTTTTTTTTCCTCATCTCATTTCCCCCTTTTCTGTACTGGAACAATAAGCATCTGTTTCCATTTTGCTGTTTTCAGCATGAAAACAACGAAGAGAGGGGAACAGCCACACAACAACAGAATAATAATTGTCGCACAACCCACACGTAAAAATAAATATTGCTATTGAAAACCAAAAATTAAGACAAACATTCCCGTCAATTGTAAATTGCAACACAAAATATGTTGTTTTAACACGGGACAAACACAGAAACAGACAGAGCCGCTATATTCCCCCTGATAAGCTGTTTTAGGCCCGAGACACAATAATCTTTCTAAACAAATCTCCCAGAAGTAAAACAATAAGTTTTGTTTTTTAATTTAATTCATACAATACATTCCACACATGGGAGCTTTTCACAGGCACTCCGGGAGCATGGAGAGAGTAGGGAAAAATGTGCATGAGCCAAAGAGCTCCAGCAAGGATACAAGTGTAGATCCATGTTGCGTGTCAGATTTTATCTATCGCCGAGGGTTGGGTTCACCCTCTGTGCTTGATCTAACTTATCTCAGCTGAGTCTGTAGTTGACAGAAGTCTCACGGGAAGAAGATGATGGAGGACAACACAGGTTTTGAGGAAGAAAGTGAGTGTAGACTGTGGTTCTGAAATAGCTAAACAAGAGCCGGGGAAAAAAGGTAACTTACTTCAAACGGGTCCAGTCAGATAGTGTTAACCTCCTGTCCTTAGTTGTTGTGCAGAGCGCTGCATGATTATACAACCAAACAACTATAAAGTCTCTACAGGCTGAACGGGGACATGGTTAGCGTATGGAATTAGCTTCGGCTCAGCACAGACAACAACCAGGATCTTTTTTGTCTACATGGAACAAGGACCTTAATGAAATCTCTCAATGTGCTCCAAACTTCTCTTCGTCTCTCTTTGATATACTTTCTTTCTTTCTTTCAATGACTGTCTCAATTATCGGGAGATCGCCTTTGAATGTGCAGCTTTTGATCAGAATGACTAAAGCCACGTCTGATAATGACTTCAGACGTGTTGTGTGCACTGCAGCAATCTCAGCTACGCTCTTATTTACCGCATGGATGTTTGTTGGAACACCCCGCGATCTTACACATTGTGGGTTCTGCCCACAATGTGAACAGCACATGCATGAGAATGAGAAATCAAAGGAAATGCATGGGGGGGGGGGGGGGGGGGGTACATGTGGATTCTCTGGGGGGAATCTTGGACTTGGGAAAAAAAGCCACAAAAATGCTACCTCCACAAATCCAATTATCACTTGAGTACTTAAGGGCAGTTGTTTATATAAATAAACCAAGTCTAATGCGTTTTTGCTTTCAGGTTTGGCGACTTGTTCTCTCTATTGTCGTTGAAAGCGCGTTTGTGTTTTGTCATTGTAAAAATGTTACATTTGATTTGTCAACGAAAACTTTCAATCCTCTAAAATGCAATTTCATTCAGCACAACATATCCTCTGATGTCTGAAATATACTCTCCAAACAAGAGCAAGGCAATTACCGCCAGAATGTGAGCATACCATCTTAATTACCAACGACTGATGCTCACAATGCAACCTAATAGACTTACACATTTTCAGGGTTTGAGTTTGAATTGGGCTTCCTTTTTCCTTTTTTAAGTATCCATGGAAACTACAACAATTGTGACAGAATAGAAATGGAAGAGTAGCTGGTGCCACTCATCCACATTAGTACTGACCAGCGACAGAGCGGCTTGCGTGTTGAATTTGTAAAAATACATTTGAAACTCAAAATTAATCAGGGATGGAAGTGGAAAACATGTTATAGGCCTACTTTTTTTTTTTAACCACAACAAATTAGCAAGACAGCTTGGAATATGAACACTGTTATAAAACAATTTTGATATGAATTTCTTTTGATCATAAATAATCTCTATTACTGCTAAAAAGGCAAACATGGGGCATATTCCAATTAGCCCATTAGCACTTCAATTCAGAATGACAAGCTCTTGTGCCTATTGGGAGAGACACACTCCACACATGAATTAAACATACATCATAGGCAAGGAACAGTTTAAATAAAATTCATATTATATTAAATAGTTTTAAAAGGGTTTGGCTAAATATGAAAAAAAGCATTTGATCGAAAACATTGCATCTTCTATCTCTATTTTAGGTTACATGGCTTTGTATATTCTTTATTATGTAAAATTATTCCTTTGGAAACATGCTAGCAATGCATTAATCCTCTCACTTTCCACCTGGTGAATCTGACCCACATTCACATTTCCCCTGTGCAGCTAAGGGACTGCTTTTTATTTAAGCCATGTGTAACAGAGAGCACTGACCCAACTATATACTTTGGCTCATGAAAGAAAAAGATAATAGAGTAAAACAAAAGAAGGAAAATAAAGACTTGAGAAGATAAGACAAGAATGAGAGGAGAAGACAAGATAGTGAAGAGAACAGCTCTTGGGACATTAATCAGACCATACATTGTTGGCGCTAAACTGTTGTATTCTGCACCCACTGTTATCTAAAACAGAGATCGTGAATATGAAAAAATCTTTAGATGTCTTTTTGGGGATGTTATCTGAGAGGCCTATAACCAAGATATGGAAAACTCTGCCAAATAATGTAGGCCAATTAATTGGGCCTAATTTGCCTAATTCGTCTTTTTCTTCTTTTTTTATGACGTTGAAATGTTAGATGATACAATTGTAAACAAATATATCTTGTTCTGGCAATAAGTGTTTGCATACGAACCCCCAAGTGAGGAGGACACGACCCACTACCAGCAGTGCAGCGGCCATATCTCACATCTCCTGAAACGTGAGCCATGGCATTTGTTGCGCTGTTTCGGTTCAACTTGTGTGGGGAGCTTTCAAAGTCATTGGATGTGGTACATGAATAAATCTGTAATGTAGGAAGTGATTTTATTTGTTAAATCTCCCTAAAGAGAGTGGTAGAATTTCAAATATCCCCCGTGTTTCCTTTATTTAGGACTTGTGGGGGAGTGGAAAACGCGGCATGGAAATCCATTGAAACTACTCAATACGGCATCGAGTGAATACTAGACATTATGAAAATAATGTTCCAAAAATGCAATGGCGGTGGTGAAAATGAGATAGGCCTAATGATTTATCTAACCCACCCGCTTATGCTTAAACTTATGGATTTTTTCCAGCAACATCTATATCAGAATGTAAGTAACAATCGATTAAATAAATTCACATGTTTATAATATAATATATGCATATTTAATCATGTGTTCATATTTAATTCTGGGGTTAACAAGTTCAAGTTGTTCTTCACGTACATCCTTTGAAATCATGATGAATCATCATGAAAAATCTGATTAGGCCGACATGCACTACCAATGGGCCAGCCTTTCTTATGTAACACAAAAAAAACATCTGGTTTATTAGACAAAATGTTGTCCGAATGGCTGGCTCGATTCATGAAGGGTTATTATCTTCTCTAAAATTGATGCGCACATTAGGAAATGTGACGACTGTAGTTATCCAGTAATGCCTCTCGTGCGATCCGCTCCAGGTTTTGTGGCTTTCCAACCACAGCCAGCTGCTGCAGAGCAGGCAACCGGTGCGCTGTTTCTCCTCGTCTTGTTTGCCTCAAGTCCGACGACAGCGCTGTCTGCTCGGCTTGTGGAGAAAGAGGACAAGCAGTCAAGAGCCCCCCCACCACCACCACATAGAAATCCTCGATTTTTTTTTTAAAGAACAGTTTCGTTGGCGTATTCGGACCGCTTTTGTGGAGTGCGCAGTCGATGACTTTCCTAAAGACTTGACTTGCATGTGGAGACGGCCGGGAGTATCGTGTTGGAGCGAGAACCAGGGGTGCATCCCGTGTCCTTTAACCAGAAGGCTGGTGAAGTGAACCAATGTTGCGGTCAGCTCAATTCGTTCCTTCCTTCAGGAGAATGGATGCGCGCATGGGCTGAAGGGGGGGGGGGGGGGACAACTAATGCCCATGAGTTGTGAGCAGCCCTGAGTCATGGAACTAATGGTTCTACCGTCAGGAACGTGTAGTATCGACGAGGCAGAGATACACGCAACGCGAAAAACCCACAATTCGACTACCTTTTAAATATTGGGAGCATGCATCGGAACCACGGTCTTCTTTGTGTCGCCCGCTTCCCAGTTTCGGGGGGCCTCCTCTAGAAAGGGTGTCCGTTCCAGGAGCTTTTGGTGCCGAGCTTAAAACATTGTGTGCACTGGAAAAGGGCACGTTTTGGACCGATCGAAGTAAGTGTAAAACATGCTTTCTTGGGGGTTTCTAAAGATGATTTATGTTGTGTTGAAGAGAGAACCACTGCGTTGCTGAATGGATACCCATTGCATGTTCAACTCCACGCCGAATGTCAGAATATTGGTGACGGCGTTAAGTTGATATTGAATGAACTGAACCCGTGGACATTTTTGCTTCAAGTTTCTCATACACTTCATTTGGGTGGTCTTTCAGACGTTTTATTTTGTGAAGTTGAGAACTGACAGGCTTTATCCCGACACGTATGAAAATAATTCTGTTTCTAGCCAAGGAGCATGGACGGCTATAATACAAACCACATCTAATTCGATCCCTATATTTATAAAACGTCTCAGCCTGATTTTTCTCCCATGATGTGAGTCATTTCTACATTGCATCATGTCACGGACCGAAATCAAATTTGAAATAATATATTTTAGAAATATTCCTTTTAGCCGTTTTTGGATGAAGCCTACAATGTTCCGCTCAGAAATCCCTTTCCAGTGTTCAGCAAACTATGAGCTAAGTAGACCGTCAGCTAGGATCTCGGTTCACTTCGCCATTCTGCGGCTATAAAATAAGATCATGTCACCAAACATGTATAATTCACAGTTTAGAACCAGCCAAGTGTCACACACACACACACACACACACACACACACACACACACACACACACACACACACACACACAGTTATTGGCCAGGGAACCATAACTCTTTCCCTCACGCTGCCTAGAGATAGAGCTCGTAGATAACTCCATGCAGAATGAATATGCCCTAATCTCCATGCACGCATGTTTATAATACGTAATGTACCATTCCTAACATAAAGAAAACGGCAGGTCCCCAATGTGTACAGAACTGGTGCATCATTATGTAAGATAACAATAGACAATTGAAAACAGCCGAGATGTTTGTGAATTCTGGCAGTGTCGAGTTTGCTTCTCCCTCTGGGTGTTTTTGGTGGGGTACCAAACATCATTTATGATTTCTATTCCAGAAATATCGCTGTCTTTCTTGAATGGCAAAAAAACCCCCCGGTAGACTAATGTTGACCTTCACCCACCAGTATGGAGTGCCAATCGGCTTCTCTGCTAATAGCTTCTAATGGAAAGTCAATAAGCTGGTAAATATTGATGATGTTCTTTTAAAATGCAGTGTTGCACCCACCACTTCTTCGTTGGTTGTGAGAGCAAGACAGTCACATTTCAACCAGGCAGCGGAGCCCACCTCAGGGTTATCGTGTTGTAAAAAATGTAAAGATAATAACACAAAGATAAATGGATTTCAAACGGACCAAGATGGATGCATTGTAGCTGGACCCCGTCTTTGAGTGGCTCTGTTTGTTACATGGCATGCGCAAGGATAAAGGGCCGTGTGAGGAATTGAAGAGTGTGAAACAAATGTTCTGTTGCCGAACACACACACACACACACACACACACACACACACACACACACACGGAGAGAGCTACAACCACCACCTCCTCCCTCTCCACCTCAAACCCTTTCTCACCCACCCCAGACGTGCTGGGCCAGTCCATTTGTCCATGCTGCCATGGGAGGAAGTGCCATCTCATCTCACATTGCGCAAATGGTTTCAATGCAGCCTAGTGAGAATTCTAGCAGGTTTTTGTAACTGCAAATTTACATATCAAAGTGTCTGCATTTCAATGGGCACAACTCGAGTTACCAGCCCCTCTTTTCTCCTGGCAGTTTTGTTCTGGGAGTGCTGCAGTCGGGGCAGGGCTGCTGGTCGGATTTGCCACTGGACTGCTGTGTGTGTGTGTGTGTGTGTGTGTGTTTGTGTGTGTGTGTGTGTGTGTGTGTGTCTGTGTCTGGTCTGTGTGTGTCTGTGTGTGTGTGTGTGTGTGTGTGTGTGTGTGTGTGTGTGTGTGTGTGTGTGTCTGTGTATGTGTGTGTGGAGCGAGAGAGAGAGAGAGAGAGAGAGATCATGTGAGAATAACAGAGAGAGAAATCTAAACTGTTTTGCCGTTATTTGGCTCAAAAGATTTAGGACAGGCTGAGTGAGCTCTTGTCAGCGGCTGAACTGACGGTGAAGGCTGTGCGTCGAGTTGAAAACGAGGCGTCTCATTAAAGCCCCCTACAGCGACTCAAAGAAAAATCGTACACGTTCACTTGATATTTTTATTGCGCTAATACGTTGCCGTTATCACGTCGAGAGATTTGCATCTGTGTTTTTTAGAAAAATGTTTCTCGTACGCGAGTTTGACCACAGCGGCTGCCCGCACCCCAAAAAAATGCTAAAGGCCTGGATTTGGTTTCTACCGAAAACACGACACATATTTTCCCTTTTTCGATGAGTTTTGGTATTCAGTAACTGCAGATCTTATGATACCGGGCGACGTGTGTGGCTGCCGGGTTCTCCTGTTTAGTTATTTTCCCGTGTTTTTTTTTTCACCCCAGAGATAATGTTTGTGTTATAGCATGCAGCTGCTGCGTCGGCCTGCGAGGACATTGTTCTGGGGTTTTGTCGCGCGGTGTTTATTTAGATGGATTTCTCTCCTTTTCATGTCCTAAGTGTGGTCTGATAAGTGAGCCGTCTGATTCTAATGGCTCGGCGCGAGGCGGGGCCCGTGAATAGCAGGGCCGACCCGACAGCCAGGGACCCCAGAAGTACCATCACTCAAGCCCGTTAGGGCTGCACAGAGACCCACACGGCTGTCTGGACAACTGTCCAACACCGCGTTCATACGGCAGACCGTATTAACCGATACGAATACAACGTGCTGTGTCCAATAGATCGGACATGGGGGGGAAGGGGGGGATGCTGTGCAATCCATCTAATGGATACAGGAAGAATGTGTGTGTGTGTTAATTGGCGTGCTATCATAATTAGCGTAAATCTACCACGTTTTTAATGATTCCATACAGACGATTCAAGCCGGTTTGCTTCAGCAAACGTAATTGTTTGGATAGATACGAGTCGGCGCAGGACTTAAAACTCAGCGAGAGAGACGCCATTGGCATATTGTATCGCTGCTATTGAAACAGCTGGCTCTCCGGCTATTTTAGGGAGCGGGATGTGCATGGCTACCCAAAGAAGGGGAGCATGCACTTTTCAGGTAACAGTTGGGGTAGGGGGGGGGGGGGGGGGGGGGGGGACGCGGTAGGGTGCAAAAAAGCTGTGCAGCCAGCCACCTACGCGGCGGAGGTCAGCTGCCCCCATCGCCCCCACCTTGCAGGGGTCATAAAG
The DNA here is from genome assembly GCA_036785325.1 of Urophycis tenuis. Lineage (NCBI taxonomy): Eukaryota > Metazoa > Chordata > Actinopteri > Gadiformes > Phycidae > Urophycis > Urophycis tenuis. The sequence continues at coordinate 2,897,227 of JAXIVH010000040.1, read as the reverse complement.
TAAAAAAACAACTGTTCTCCAAACCTGGCTCCCTGGCCCCTATGTACTGAGACCCTCGGACCCCCCTGTGTGTCTGTTGTTGTTGTTGTTGTTGTTGCATTGGGCCTCCGCGTAGCCAGGAATGGAATGGAAGGTGCAGGTTGCCGTTGTTCAACCGGGAGCCCACCGGAGGAAGAAAAAAAAAAAAACACACAGATCTTCACCTGCCATCATCACTCACAGCAGGTTGGCCTGACAGCTGTCTTGTTCTTTTCTTGTGATGCACCCACGCTGAGGAGACGGGGACAAAATAACAAACAGGCAAAATGTTGTGTGTGTGTTTGTCGTTGGGGTGTGGGGGGGGGGGGGGGACGCCCGCCGTTCGTACCGGCCCTCATCAAACGGGGGTGGGTGGGAGCTCAATACCGCCAAACGGCGCATAGATTCGGCGACATAGCGATCAGTCAACGTGTAATTTGCAGCGGATGGGCAGCAGTCATGACTTCATTGCACATCCATGGCCTGTTTTCAGCTGGAAATATGCCCCCGAAAGGGGTGTGGGCTCCAAATACTGGCGCCCGCTGTGTTTTAAATGACAGTTAACTTTCCCCCACTGCTTTCAAATGGATGTTTAATGATCAACATGAGGCCTAGAGCTTAGGTCTCGCACAGCCCTCGTCCTTATGTATGCACTCACCGCAGAGTGCTGCTCCACGCCGGGCCCTGCCCTCCGCCAAAGCCTCCCACCTCCTACGGGCTTTCGTTTTTTTTTTTTTTTTTCATCTCCTTCCCATAAACTACGCCCCCCTCCTGTCAGAGAGAGTGTGTGTGTTTTTTTTTTGGTGTTTTTTTTTTTTTTTTTTTCCTCTCCCCCTTTTTTGGCGTGAGTGATGGATCATCTCGGGGGGGTCTCCTCTCGGGGTTCGCGTTAACCCCTTCAGTGCGCTCGCCGGCGCAGGAGCGCTCCCAGATGGGTAGCCGTCGACGCGGGGGTGATGGATAGGCCCGGTGTCTTTAGGCCCCATACATCAGGAGATTAGCACTGACCTGCGAAAGCTGTCTGGACCGCCCTCCCGGCTCCTCCGAGCCAACACCGCGGCGGTGACATTAGCATAGGGTGGGCGGGTGGAGTGGGTGGTGTGTGTGTGTGGGGGGGGGGGGGGGGAATGCTGCCATGTCTTCTCTCGGGGGGGTGGCTGGTGTGCTGGGTGGGGTCGCGGGGGTGGGGGTTGGTGAAGTGATAGTGTGCCTGATTTGCTTCTCTCATCACATGGGTCACAGGAAGTGAGTGGATTAAAGCCCTCTAGGCCTGTGTGTCGGCACTAGGTGTGTCCTGACCGGTCATCCATCTTCTCACCGATACGGCATCCCCTGGTTTCTCTGCCCCCCCCGCCTGCCGAGCTTTGAAGTGAGGGCAGCCTGGTGGTGGTCGGTGGTGTTTAGGACTCATATGAAAGTAAGATGTTGCCGAGGTGATGTTAAATCGATAAATATTGCAATATAAATCTTTTGGGGGGAGTGGTGAGGTTACAGAGCGCCCTGCTGCCTTCCTCCCGGGCATGCCCTGACAACTTATTTTTAAATTAGTTTTTGAACAACAAAGGCACCATTGGCTCCTGGTGAAGCCACGGTAGCTCCAGCTCATTTTGGGCAGATATCGCGAAAACATTCCCTGCATGTTATATTTCCGTTGTTTCTTTTGACTGCCTTATCCCTGTAATGCCTTTTTATACATGCCCATTGTGTGCAGGTTTATTCTTTGTTCAAAAACAGAGATCCATTTTGGATCATTTCCCTGACTGCATTGGAACAGCTAGATGTCATTTTCCACTGCATGGTGTGAATGCTGTATGTGTTATGTATGTTATTTAGATGCATACCAGGAATAATGGAAATTTAAATTTCAAAGCAAACCGTGATTTTTGACAAACAACAACGGCAACAACAATCATCTGGCATACCTAGCAGTTGCCAGCGACGAATCGACTTCCAGAGTGGGAACACATCAAAGCCAAATTAATGATTGCTGTACTTTTACTGGCAAGTGCTGTCACGGAGGTTATTGTCAGTCAGAGCCACATAACGCTCATGTAAAAAGTAACTAGGAGGGGGGAAAAACCATGATGTGTAACATGTCAGCCATCTTGCGATCCTCTTCACTCCAACAAACAAAACCATTTCCATGTTTGCTTTGAAGGGCTGTTTTTGGCTAACTCATCCTGTCAACGGTCGTTGATTTAATTCAATTCTTGCAATATAAATTATCATATGGGCTTTTCAGTTGAACGAACACTCTTAAGGCCACATCTGGTATGGACTCTAATTATACTGAAACCACGACAGTTTTTTTTTTAACGATGGATATTTATGATATTATGTATATTTTAACTGCTCGTACTATGCGCAAAAAAAGAAGGTGAAAACAGAATGATGGGGCGACAGACCTCAGACAGACCACGCTCTCTCCTGCTTCCATCCGAGCAATGAGCAGATTCTTTACATTTCAAAAGCCTGTCTCGAGCAAAAGTACGACAAGGCCTGTGTTCAAAGAGAGAGAGAGAGAGAGGGAGGGGGAGAGAGGGCGAGGGAGCGAGGTGAGGAGAAAGCTTGTTGTTGATCACTTGAGTAAATCACATCTTGATTTCTGAAGAGCAAATTTGTGATTACTGATCCCTTACTGCAGAGTTTTAATTAGGAGAGTCATAAGCATCCTGCCATTCCTCAGATTAGCATAGTCAAGCATGGCGCATGCTAAAGGGAGCACGTAATTAGTCATCAAGTCACAAGAACTAAAGAAATGTCTGCATCCTTTGCCATCCATTTCCCTTGCCAGCGTCCCTTAATGAATCTCGTGAATCTTGGACGATATCTTCTTGTTTGACTATTTCCTCCGTTATTGAAGTTGACTCTGCATTACTCTGCATATATCTGTCGGAGTTTGTGTTCACCTTATTACCATTTACACTCGTACAAAGGTGCTCATGTTGAATGCTAGCAGGAAAAAAAAAACACGAGAATTTCCGCACAAAGAGTTGCTTTCTATGCAATAATCAAACAGCTTAATTGCAATGGAGGGCCCTATAAAACCCATTTATTTTCCGCCCATAGATAGTCGAGTAGATTGAACCCAACCTTCCATTTTCAGAGGCCAGCTTTGCACCCTGTGTGCACCTAAGACCTTTGTTAGGACATTTTAATTACAGCAGAGCCCGGGCGTAATTGATCTAGGCTTAGAGGGATTTCACTGTCATTGAGAATGAGGCTAGGTGTTAATACAGCCCAGCAATGCTTCCCAGTCCCTCACTGTGCCACTTAACTCAGCCCCCTGGTTGTAAACCCCCCTCCCCGCAAAAAAAGGACCCTGAGCACAGTCCGTGTCTTTCATTCTGTCGCCGCCTTAATTCGGAGCGGCATCTGTCTTTTATGGGTAATGGCTCAATCGTCCTCACAGGGCTGGCAAACTCACCCAAGGAACAGAGATAGAGGGGAGAGAGACTGAGGGAGAGAGAGAGAGAGAGAGAGAGTGGTGGAAGGTTGGGGTGCGGGGCGATATATAGTATACTATATGTATTCGCCCCGCCACCCCAGAGTGTCCTCTTACGGAGTGCTCTCTTCGTGGATTCCGTGTTTGTCACCCACCATCTTTAAAATTTCAGCAGGCTGTTAGATAATGCTTCCCGATGAGGGTGAATTATTGATGGTCTTGTTCGTACGAGCGGGACAGGGCAGGGCTTTTAACTCTCCGCGCTGCCGCTTCCCTTCTCCGAGCTGCCGGTAACTAAGGGACACGGCGCAAACACCCGGAGGAATGGGGTGGTGGTGGTGGGGGGTTTGTACAGGAGATTTGGAGCGGCCGGCTGAAAATAAAATGAAAGGGAAAGAGCATGTGTCCTTCTCCACTGCTGCTGGTCCTCCCAAGCCACAGCACAAGGAGAAGTTGGCAGCCGACGGCAGAGGGGGGGGGGGGGGGGGCTTTGCGTCTACACGGGCTGTTGTGTACGAAGCGCTGAGGCGCGGCGCGGCTGTTTTTCTTTCTTTCTTTCTTTTTTTTGCTCGCCGCTTGCTTTCGTTGTTCGTTTTTTTTGTTCGGGATTTGAAAACCCGCGCGCTTAAGTGTGTTTTTGTGCGCGGTTTTTTGTATGGTCGCGTTTGTGGGGCCTTAAGACGGGGACTGACGTTTCCCTGGGGTGGCCGCTCGACTGTCAGGTTTAGAAACCCGTCGGAGGGTTTTTATTGAAAGTGAGTTTTGTGACCGTCTACTTCAATGGAATACCGTGATTTAAAGGCATAGCGTGTTAAGGTGTGTGTGTGTGTGTGTGTGTGTGTGTGTGTGTGTGTGTGTGTGTGTGTGTGTGTGTGTGTGTGTGTGTGTGTGTCTGTGTGTGTGTGCGCATCAGTTCAAGGTGGTTTAGAGTTGACACTAAAGAAGAAGAAAAAAAAATCGATAATTCCGACCTGTCATTCCAGTGATGATTCGGCGCTGCATCAATTTTGTTATGCATTCTCAATTTAAAAAAAAAAAGTCCTTCGGCCCATTGTGTGCATCAAGCTGGGCCACTTTGTCTGTGAGCAACATTGTATAGGTGTTGAACGCCCCCCGAGTTGGAAATGGCTCCGTTTGCAACAGTTACCGCAAAAAAAGTCACAGGAGTGTGAACTGTGAATGGACTCATTCTGTCTGTCTGGGACAATGGCGTGCCATTTTGAGCCTTTTTTTGCCTAGGCCACACTATTGACCAAGTTCGTGCAGAAAACCAGACAGTGACAAACGGCTGAATCAGAGGTATTAGCTCCCTAACCATAACCAGGACGCCCTCCGAAACCACACAGAACGAATAGAAAATGCTTTAAACCGGAAAAACTGGTCAGCCTCCCTCTGCCCTTGATATTTTAGTTTTATGGCATGTTGATAAGTACTGCGATACACACCTACCCATTCTTCTTTTGAGAATTTGAATGGATCTATTTACAGATACTTTGAATGGGTAACTCCCCTTGTTTACTTTGACATGCAATACTCAAGATGCCTTCATGGTGTGTGTGTGTGTGTGTGTGTGTGTGTGTGTGTGTGTGTGTGTGTGTGTGTGTGTGTGTGTGTGTGTGTGTGTGTGTGTGTGAGGTGCAGTGGTGGATTTAGTGTGCTGTGAGAGAGAGAGATAGAGAGAGGGAAGAGTGTGGCTTTCAGACAGGACTATATAACCTCCTTGTGTTCCCTCCCAGGGCCACACGGCTCCCCACTTGGTTCTGGGGAGCCGCCCCCGCTTAACAAACTGCACTAAGGTCATCCTATTCATTTGCCTGCCAGAGACAGACAGCCACCGAGCCCCGGAGCGGGCCAGGCAGAAGCCTAAAATTGTTAAGTGAGATTGACATTTTCTTCCCCCTTTTGTTGCCATCCATTTAAATTTGCCAATTTGTCCGTGAGGGAGGCGGGAGGGGGGGGGGGGGGGGGGGGGGTGTTCGGCGAATAGATTTGGGGCTCATTAGGCTCAAGTAACCTTTTATAAATTGGTCTGGTGGTGGAGAAATTTGGTTGTTATAAGAGTGACTTGAATGCGATCCTTCCATTAACTCCCGGGGTCGGGAGAAATGTCCGCGATCCGCCTCCGAGGTCGCGAGCAGATTAGCCGGCGCTAATCTGGACCGCTAATTGGCGGTTAAGTGCTAAATAACGCCATTGTTGCCAGCGACGTCGACGTCGCCGCCGCGATCGGTGTGATGGATGTCACGTTGACAGAGTGCTGGAGATCTGGGCCGGCTCCATCACTCATCGTCATCATCGTCATCATCATCATCCTCATCCTCATTAGGATTGTGCGTGTGCAACAGATACTGTTGCCATACACTGGTAACACGTTCCCCCCCCCCCCCCACACCCACACACACCCACACACACCCAGCTCTTTTGTAAATAAGGCCAAACCTCGTTGTCTTTTGTGACGCTCTGCTGCTTGTTAGGCCTGAGCTTTCATTGTCCTTTTCTTTTTTTTCTTTTTCTTTTTTTTCAATTTTCTAAGCTTCTTTGCTGTGTTTCACAGAGTCCATCTGGCTCTGTTGGCGCCGTCTTATCTACTGCCTTAATCATTTGGCTGGATGCCGCGCAACTTACCAACTGTTTTACACTTCACACGGCTAAACATCGCACCTTTTTTTTTTTTCCTTTTTTTTTTCTCATAAGGACAAGTTATTTTATGTTCAGTCCCAGTTTGCCCACCCGTCTGACGGAAGTGAACGGGCAGTGTTGTTCTTGCTCTGGGGCTCGACAGAAAAGTAGGCCCATTGTCTTGGAACCATAACGCAGACGTGTATACCTTTTTCGGAGCCACAAGACGTCCATTGTTGTCCAAAAAAGGCACATTTAAATAACGGCCTCGTAGCCGTGCTGTCTCTTTGATCAGCAGCACAGCCCTCCTCTTACAGCGTGTTCAGCCTTCCTTTTCCCTCTCCCCGAAACGATGTGAAGTGACAGAGGAAGTAAAACATATGGCCAAATTAATCATAGGGATGGTTTCTGTGGACCCAAACCGCAGGAAGCCTCTGTGACTGGGAGTATCTACCCTGGACGGACAAAACAATGTCGCTTTTTGGCCGTTTCATTTGGAGGATGTTGCCACGAGAGGAAAAAAAAGCCCCCAACTATGTGGTCTTGTCCTTTTATGTGTTCTCTGGCTTCTCTATCTTCAAAAGGACTCGCGGGGACCTTGCAGTGCCCCTCAAAACAAGAATGGCTTCTTTTCAGAGGGTTTGTTGTTCAAGTTGTTTTTTCTGGGCTCTGGAGCCATCGAAAAAAAAAAAGAAAAAAAAAAAAAGTGTACCAACGTCTATCTTATCACCTGGCAGCACCTAACGCCAACTAATAGCCCGATTCCTCCTGGGTTCTTCTTCTCCTGTATCCATTTCTTCACGGCGACAGCTTCTGGGGGTCAGGCCGCCGTGCCCTGCTCATTTCCTAGCAGCAGAAGTTTCCTCACCTTCTTAACGCGAGCGCCTCCGCAAACCTCCTCGAGCTCACTCCCCATTCAGACTACTCCCCGAGTCGGATTCCTCTCCCCTCTCTCTCTCCGGCCTCGGCGCCGAAGAAGCCGTCAAGTGAAGCGAGGCACACGCCACACCGGGCAGCGCGGCGCTCGCCGTGTGAGCCGCCACCCCCCTCCCCCCCCCCCCCCCCCCACCACCCCTTTCCCTCTCTCTCGCTGACAGTGGATGACAAGGGCTCTACATTACCGCCCGGGCCAAGGAAGTGACATCATGTCCCCGAGGGAATCGGAAAGCCCGACCATGACATTGTCTGCCGCCGCGGCCAAACAAGCAGAGAGAGAGAGAGAAAAAAAAAAAAAACGGTTCCCTGGGAACGGCAGGGATCACCGCGGACAAAAAGACCTCTCGGGAGTCCGGCGTTTTCATCCCTCAGTTCCTGTGCCTCCCCCCTCCTCCTCCTCCCCCCTCCTCCCCCCCACTCCCCCCCCCCACACACACTCGTAACCTCGCAGCCACCTCCTCGTGTTTTGAAATGCCCCACTCACACGTTTGTCCGTTATTGTCCCGGGCGTAGGGGTGCTGGTGCCGGTGCGCTGGGGGGGTGGTGGTGGGTGGTGGGTGGTGGTGGTGGGTAGGGTGGGTGGGGGTGGGGAAGGGGGGGGGGAGCCGAGTTCTCCAAATTAGCCGGCGAGTGGAAGACGGCGCCATTGTTGGGCGAGGAGAGCGAGGGCCCGCTGAACGGGCCCACGTCTCTGTTTAGCGTGTAGGTTTTGTGCGTACACTTGGAACCGCACATTAGTTTTGTTCCCTGCGTCTTACTTGCTATGTATGTATGCGCTCTTTATTCCCCCGCTCCCATTTTCCGCGGACAATTGGAAATAAATTAACATTCCCGGGGCTTTATATGTTTTCGTCCTCCCCAACTCTCTAAGCCAGTGTCGGGGGGGCGGGGGATGGAGGAGGGGGGGGGGGAAAGAAAAAAACTGAAAAAAAAAAAAAACCTGGGAGGCGAATCGAGGAGGTCAAGCCACACTCCCAAGCTGTCAATCCCTCCCAGTGATCCCCCCCCCCCCACCACTCCCCCCCTCCCCCCTTCTTTCTTTTTCCTCCCTGCCATTCTCTCCCTCCTTCTTCTCCTTCTTCCATCTATTCAGCCTCACGGCTTAGAGGCAGTGGTCTCCCCCCCCCCCCCCCCCCCCCCCCCCCCACCCCCCCCCCCCACCCCACCCCCCCCCCCCCCCCCCCC
>JAXIVH010000040.1:2886334-2888824 GCA_036785325.1 Urophycis tenuis | reverse complement strand
GATGACAGAAGCAAGGGAGAAGATAGAAGATTATATGGACGCTCCATTCTACACACCCAGTATAACTTTAAAATGGACAATATCAGGGAGAACTTCTACTCTTCTTGTGTTGTGTACTTTTTGAGGATCAGGAGGTTGTTGTTGTTGTTGTTGTTGATGATGATGATGATGTTGTTGTTGTTGTTGGTTGATGATGATGATGATGATGATGATGATGATGATGATGATGATGACGACGATGATGATGATGATGATGATGCTGAGGCATGAGGAATAACAGGACGCATGATGTTATGATGGTGACAATGAAGATGCTGTTGATTATGCCGATGCTGATGATGATGAAGAAGAAGATGAGGATTACTATTATAATTTTAAGTACTTATAGCAGTAGTAGTATTTTTTTTTAATTATGATTATCATTATTATTATTATTTGTAATTTTACCATTATTTGTTATGTTACTGATAACTTCAACTGCCTAATACTGCATTTGATTTCATTTTCTGTACTATTTTGCTGTTTTTGTGTTATTTTGTCTCCGGTTGTATCATTGTTGTGGCCACTTTAAATGGATGCAGTAGTGGGAAGGGTGTAGCAACCGGAGAGTTGCTTCAGACCAGCAGCTGTGCCGGGGGCCTCGGGATAAGCCTCCAGCTAGAGTGGATGAGAAAACGCCCGGGGAGAAGTCAGAAACTCAGGAAAATAACAGTCTCGGGCAGGCGATAAGCAACCACCGGCTACCGCTGCCGTCGCCGTGTCACCGCGCCGCGCGCTGACTAGCGGTTCAAACAGCGAGCCGCCCGGAACGTGTCATCAAACAGACAGAGGCCTCGGCGGCTGAAGGGGGTGAAGGAGAAGATAACGAGCGGTACAACAAAACAAAACAAAAACGAGGCAAAGAATGAAAGAGGTTCGAGAGCAGCGCAGGAGGAGGAAACCCCAAAAAAAAAAAAAAAGGTAAACAGAGGCTGTGATGCAGCTGTGGGACAGAATGGGTTTGGATTTTATTTGTTCTTTCTTGCTTGCGTCTGTCCTGTCTATTTCTTCTCTGCTTTTTGAAAGAGTTTGGTCGGAAAATTGTTTCCAGGACTTGTGAATGATGTGGAAGGGAGGAAGGGGGGGGGGGGGGAGGATGGTATAGTGGTAGGGTTGGGATGGGTCAGACCCCAGAGACTACATATCGGGGGGGAAGAGAGCAAAGCCAAAAAAAAACAAAACAAAAGAAAGAAGCCGAGAGAGAAAAAAAGGGGGAAAACAACATAAATGTGAGTTGACAGGCAAAGATGGCCGACAGTTAGGCTTAGTGTTATTACCATGACAAAGAATAGAAGAGAGCCCGGTCTCCCTCCCTGCGTGAAGGGTTGAAGAGGTTTAAGGACAGAGCAGCAGGGGCTGAGGAAGTGGCCTACTGAGCTCTGTGTGTGCGTGCGTGAGATCGCGTGTGTGTGTGTCGTGTGTGTGTGTGTGTGTCGCGGCCCCCTGTCCTTGCGTGTGTGTGCGTGGGTACGTGCATGTTTTGCTTGTCCGTGCCCGTTCGTCGAGCATTATGTATTCCGTCGCATTCCTAGTGAGGGGATTCTGTAGTGTCCCCTGATATTAATAGTTGTGTAACTGGAATGCACAACAGAGTGAGACCCCCCCCCCCCCCCCACCCCCCTCTACACCACTCACTCACCCACGCACCCGCAATGTCAAGCTCTTTTCATATATACGTTCCAGGCCGACTTGATTTAGTGAGTGTGTGTGTGTGTGCAGTAGGCACGTATATAGTGGTGTTACAGCTCGAATCAGCTGCAATAGATGTAATTATAAAGGATTGATATCTCCTCGGGGCCCCTTTAGGCACGAAGAAGACAGATTACTCCACTACGGGGCAAGTGACATCATCCCCCTTGGCCGCTGCCATGGCGACAGCTAGTATATAAGGTTGCCATTGTGAGTGTCCTCCCTTTGCATTCCTCCTTCCCAAACCCCGAGACATTAGCATAGCAAATGGCATGTGTACTTTTGGACAGGTCACCGGGCCTCTGTCCATCAAAGTACCACATCCAAACCGTGCAAGACAGGGTTAATCTCTCCCTATGGTGTTGTGGTGGCTTTCAAGGTTGTTGGTTTCTTTTCTTTTTTTTTTTTTTTTCTTTTCTTTTCTTTTCTTTTTTTTTTCTTCCGTGAAAGCAAGAGCCCTCGCTAGTGTGGCCGACCGCGTGCACCGACAGGCCTCTCGTTGGTACGGCGAAAAGGGGGGGAAGGCGAGCAACAAAGAGAGCAATTACACAAGGAATCACACCATTCCTGTGCCTTTTAATCATTTAGTTCCAACAGCAAAATGTGTATTGAGTGTTTTATTGAGCCTTTACTTTACCAGGTGGCGACTCCAGATTTAGAACCTCGTTTTCAAGGGAAGAGCGGGCCGTGGAGCAGCCATTAGGAACAAGGCAACGATAAAACAACACGAGAGAGACAGACAGGGACTAGGGACAGGGGAGG
>JAXIVH010000040.1:2831334-2881334 GCA_036785325.1 Urophycis tenuis | reverse complement strand
TTTCACATTAGAGAACGGAGAATGAATTGACCCCATGACCTTAATGCACACATGCACAGACCCAGAGTAACGCAATTACCCACACACACACGCACGCGCACACATGCACACATTCACACAAGCACGCACACACACACACACACACACACACACACACACGCACACACACACACACACACACACACACAAACACCCACACACCCACACACAAGTGGGTGTGTGGGTGTGTTCCTTGACTTTATTGTTTTTAATTAAATTATAGACCCTAAACTGCATTTGAATGCAATCACAGGAACTCCCCAGTTGCTAACGAATGAAGTGGACTGGGCATTAGAGCCAACGTGTGAAATAGCATTTATTTTCATACGATGCTGTTCGTGTCAACCACTGTGGGGGTTTTGAAGCCAAGCAACAGGCTTTTCCAGTCATCTCAGTAATTGTTTCAATCGTGAAAACTGGAACCGAGTGAGACCCGGGACTGGAACACATGTTTCTAGGTCAGAAGTATAACAGCATTTCTCAACACAAGACGGAAAGTAAACTTGCTCTGCACATGATGATGGGTTTGGGCCGCTGGTTCACATCAGTCTTCATTTCATACATTTCCTTTAAAGCTGGACTCTTGCATTTTTTTCAGATGCCTCCCTTTGATGCCGTTTCAAAATCACAGACTAGTATCAATTATACAACAAAAAGCAACCAGACATTGCACATTTAATACATAAATACATCAAGTTTCAAGACACGCACATTTTCCGCCAAAACTTTGTTTTGACAGCAAAATGACAAAACCTCATTGATTTCTAATCACATTGTTGGGGGAGGTGGGGGACGATACTCAAGGTGGCAATTTAATCACAACAAAAATAAATACATAATCAAATTGCATGTGTGTGTGTGTGTGTGTCTGTGTGTGTGTGTGTGCGCATGTGTGTGTGCGGGCGCATGTATGTGTGTGTACATATGTCAACACGTCAATGTAATTAACTCATCATTAAACATTGTGGTTAATTATACACGTTAGTGTTTTAACCAGAGCTTGAAGTATTGTAGGATGTTAAAATCTGTTATTATGTCTTGTATGATTTTTGTCAAAATCTCCGCAGTCCCTGTGGAATTTAGGCAAATGCTATTACATAAATGCTATTAAATATATATATAAAAGCCCTAATATTGGAGGAGGGCTATTTAAAAGCACTCACCTCCCCTCAAACTCATATTACCCTTAAACACATGGTTGGAAAAAAACCTGGACATGATCCTAACCAGTAATGGCTTTCAATTAGTTTGCCATCGCTAGTTAGCATCACCTCCATTGTAACAAGTTCTGTCTCCTGGAGTGGCGGTGATCACCGCAGGCCGCTCCTCATCTCCCGGGGAGCGACTCACGTCTCCCCACCTCCTGCCCCCCGTGAGACTGTCAATCACTTCCGCCCTGCAAACAGGCAGCCACCCCGCGCCGCCATCATCCAGCACGTGGCTCCGCCCAGCGGGGGAGAGCGGCTCGTCCCCGTGGGAGGCTGCATATATTCAACCGCACCGTTCAACCCCTAATCCCCCTCCACTTCCCCTCCACTTCCAAAAGCCGCCTCTGACTTTCCACGGCGAAGACGCCGTTCGACGTCTCGTGTCAACGCCCGCTGCAGACTCACACCGCACGCCGTCGTCGACACGGCGCATGCAGACCGCATGCGCCGTACGCAGAGGCGCAGGTCTGGGTCTGTGTTCCCCCCAGTGCTGCGGGGGTTTTTTTGAACATCAGGGGTGAGTGCACGGCGCGCAAGAAAATATCTAGTTCACGGTGAAACACTTTGAAGTGTTTCATTGACTTATAAATGGGCTGGTTGGTTTCTCGTGCACCTCCTCATGCACCACTACCCGTCCCCCCACCGCCCCCCCTCACAAACACACAGACGCACACCCCCACCCCCACCACCCCTACCCCCCCCCCCACACACACACACACACACACACACACACACACACACCCCGTCCCCACCACCCCACCACCACCACCCCCACCCCCTCCACCACCACCACCACCACCCCTCCCCACTTGAGTCACTTATACAGAAAGAGGATCTCAAACAAAGACTATCTTCTATAGATGCACCGCCACACAATGGTGGAGGAGTGAATGAAGTTGAGGAACAAACGGTCTAAACCAAACCTTGACATAAATCATTTCTGTCACTGTGGATTGTCGCTGAGGGACATTTAGGCGGTTAGAGTCATGTTTGCTTTGAAGTGTTATCTCTCGGAATTATTTTAATTATTTGGTGAGGAGTAACAAATGGACTGTTTGTCGTTGACATTTTGGGGGACCACAGACGAGACTTCTTGTTTGAATACACACAAACGCCCCCACCACACACACACACACTGACACCCTACCACAAAATAAATGAATAGAGGGCTGATCTGTTTTTGCATAATTCTTTGCATGGCTTTGGGTTTTTCTTTATTTTTTTGTGTATAAAGGAGACAGGTGGCCATCTAGGCAACAAACACGTATCATGTCTTCAGCCAGGCGGCTTAGCTCCAGCAACCTCAAAACAGACTCTCTGCTATATCTGCTCATGGGCCCGTGGTCGTATACGCTGTACTGAGCAAGGGAGTTGAGAGGAAGGATGATCTTGGATTTTGTCCTTTGCCCACATGTACAAGTTCAAAGACGACACAACAAAATGTGTTTGCTGCAGTGGACCCTTCCCTGAGTGCAGTGCTAGGAGCAAGGGGGCAGCCCCTTCCTACAGCACCCTGGGCCCGGCTCCAGGCCTACCGCTGGTGTTACGGTCAGTTAGTTGAGGGGTGACAGATGTCTGAGGAGTGAAACTAGCAGACATGGAGAGCCACCGGAGACATCAGAGACGCTTCCTGCCGAATAATGAGCGTGGGTATTCGCAAAAAGAAGAATAAGATTTTTTTTTTTTTTTGGGGCGGGGGCGGTTTGTCCAACAATGTGACAATATCTGTCAAAAATGACAAGATTATGGTGATTAAAAGCCTACCTATTAGTTTCTTTTGTTTTTGGAATGACAGGTGTCCACCACTGAAAGTGTGTAAAATGTCAGCCGGAGGAACCGCGATGGTGGGCTAATGGTGTTGGTTGGTATTTGTTTGACGTTCTGGCTTCTTAGCGCGTTGCCACATTAACAATTGATTGATGAAATTTGCCTCCTTCTTAGCCGACTTTATAGTTTGATGTATTATTTTCTTTTCTGTTTTTGTGTTGCATTAAATATTGCCACAAAACAGAAGACTATTAGGTGCCTCTGTGATGGAGCCGCATTGCCTATAATGGTTCCATTTTTAAACCTCACGTTTCAGAAATACGTTTCTCATGCGTCAGGCAATGTTACAAAGTCTACTAACCCAGAGCATTGGGATTCTTCTAAATCTCAAAGTGCCCTCAATTCACCCATTGAAATTATGGTTGAAATGGAAATAAACCCACATATAGCCCTCAACAAAGACTATCAAAACAGTTTAATTGGAGTCATTGGGAATTATCTCAATAAGCACAGATGAAAAAGAATATTTCAATGAGCATTGTTTTGTTTTACGCGTCTGTAGTTATAATCCGTGCTGCTTTTTAAGATTCCGCAGAAAATCTAAATGGATGATGAGCCATTTAACAATAAAATGGACACAGACGCGTAAACAACATCTCTCAATGACAACACAGAGCCCCTTGTCACGTCTCACTTAGACATTATTGTTAGCAATTGCATTGTTTGTGTAAAGCTACAAATAAAATGTTTAGCAATAAACATTCCTTTCAGTTTGCTGTATCTATTTATTGCATTCAGCTGCACAGTAAGTGATATGATTTGCTGTAGCCAAGGACTATGGCTGAAGGAACTGTATATGCATGCAATGACCTTTACAAATGTTTGTGTATTTTGAGGTAGTGAGGACATGAAGGGCACATGTCTTGCTTGTCTAGAAAGCCTGGAAGGAGTCATTATCAGAAATAGGAGATAAAGCAGGTATTTCCCCACAGTTTTCCTGATAATCCTTTTTGTTTAGTCAGTCTGTCATAACAACGATGATAAGCAATATACATTGACAAACAAAATCACATGTCCTAAAAATCATGAATGGATAAAAATGTATTGATTAGATATACAGAATTTCTATATGATTTGAATTAAATTATGAGTAATATATCATGTATTATTTTATGGAGGAAGTGAGGCACTGAGGAAACAATTAGCATTAGGCCACGGATGCAAATGGACATCATAAAAAAGCGATTATTGTCTCATTTGTCTGCATGCTATATGTTGTATTGAATTTAAAAAGCATTTTGTCCACATGCTGGTTATTGCTTGAGAGAATAACAATGGCATCATTGTTTATACTATGGGGAATGAAAATTGGGCGACGCTAGCCGAAGCAATATGGCAGACTTATTAATAAGAAAAAACAACAGTGTGTTGTTGCTGTATGCTAAATAAATAATTTCGCTAAATCATTAATGAACAAATAAATACATTCACAATAGAATTTTGGCATACATTTATTAGTTCTCCTCCTATGCTCTGTACTTGTTACTAAAGCTACATTTCTGCTGTGCTGGTTAAATGTTTAATACCGCTATTATTTTTCGGTGACTGCTGTAATAGAAAAAAAAAGTATTTTCCTTGCCTTTTGTATCACCGATTTTACAACACTGTCTTCATTGCGGTGTTAGAGTAATACAATGGCATTGTGCGAGGATGGTAGTGGCAGCAAGCAAGCAAAATAACCTCAGGTAGCTTGTTATGTGGTAATTCCATGGATCCACAGATAATGATCAATAAATCTGGTTACAATGGTGCAGCCTGGGCTAGGATCACATATTTTTTAGAAGCAATCTGCAGTGCTGCATTTGGAACAGCACCGATCGAGACCGGTCACAGGCAAGGATTAGAGACTAAGGTTCAGCAAAGACAAGATGTTAGAGGACTTACCACAGAAGAAATGTGTTGCTGCCCGTTCCTATCCATATCTCATTTGACTGACCAAAGTAAAAAAAAAAGATTGGATATGGTATGTTGCATATGCATGTGATATGTTTATCTTTATGGGAAATATAGTGCAAAATCAATGTCCTCCCTGTCATGCCTTAAATACTCACATAAACAGTTTTTAATCAAGTCTGCAAGTCCTCATACTACACACACAAGCACATACACAGGCGCACACACACTCCCACACACGTGCACGCATGCACACTCAAACATACACACGCACACAAGCACACACACACACACACACACGCACACACGCACACACGCACACACGCACACACGCACACACACACACACACACACACACATACACACGCACACACACACACACACACACACACACACACACACACACACACACACACACACACATACACACACACACACACACACACACATACATTACACACACTCATACACATGCCTACCCCACTCACCTGCTTCCTGTATTCGTTGACATGTCAGACATTCAGCCTCTCCGTGCTCCCTCGTCTCTGCATGCTGCCTTTAGTCTCCTGCTGCCCATAACTTTCTTAGATTAGGACATTATGCAGGAAAAATGCGATGCAGCATAAAAATGCTTTAATAGCCGTACTGTCTAAACATTTACACTTAACCCATTTGGTTCTCTGTTTCATGGCCCTGATGAAAACCCCAAAGATAATATTTCATTCAAAATAATATGTTTTCGAAGGGATGTCGGCTTTCAGCTCACACTTTTAGCATGTTTCTATTTAGACTCTAGACGTTCAGAAAAAGTAATGGGGCAGAAAAATTGTTTAAATATTTGAAAAGGGGGGAGTAAGTTAGTTTGGAATATGTATGGCTGCAGAGGGAACTGCTCTGACTGCTTGGCTACCACTACGCTGTTATGCATTACAGACATGAATCAGAGTGGCCCGTTTCACTGACACGGATTAAGCTAATCCTTGTTTTAATACTCAAAACGCAAAAGGGAACTTTGAATTTTTCAATTCACGTTTGAAACCAATCCTAATTTGCATCCAATTGAAACTATAGCTATGTTATTCTTTTATGTCTGGCATTTTTTAAAACAGCTGTATTGCTTTGATGGGAAAACATAGCAGCATAATGCCGTCCATTTGGGTGTGTGGTGAGGTGGCCTGTCCTTTGAGACGGGGGGAGCCTAATCTTTACCAGGCTGCACCCCACTCCCACTCACACACACACACACACACACACACACACACACACACACACACACACACACACACAGACACACACACGCACACACACACACACACACACACACACACACACACACACACACACACACACACAGACACACACACACACACACACACACACACACACACACACACACACACACACATTGACACACACAAACACAGATACGCAGAGGCACACTCCCATGCTCACATACACACACACTCCCACACTCACACACACATACACACACACTCCCACACTCACACACACATCCACAAATGCGCACGCACACACATCAACAAAGCACGCAACTGCACACGCATGCGCATGTGCATGCACACACACACACACACACACACATATCCACACATACAAACACACACACACACACACACACATATCTACACACATACACACACATACACACACACACACACACACACACACACACACACACACGAACACACACACACACACACACACACACACACACACACACACACACACACACACTGTCTTTCTCTTCCTTTTTCTTTGTATGTAAATAAAGAATTTATAAAAAATAATCATAAATATCAAATACATTTAAGATATTATACTGCTGACTGTTACTCAATAGAACTTGCAATGACTGGAGAAAAAAATGCAGATATTTAGTGAATATGTCATATTAAAATAAACATATTTCTACAGTTTACACTGTACAAGGTGTGTTTTCTTTCATCCAAAACATGAAAAGCTCTGCCATCAACGGGTGGTAAAGTATGTGCTAGGCTATTATTATCATTCATCAACAAACGCAGATTACGGTTAATATTTTTAATGCACCAAAGGTATTACAGAGGATCAGTGTATTACGCTTGTGATCAGTATCGACAGTCCTGCAAATAAGGTCAGACCCCGACATTAAAGCCAGCATTGAACTCGTTTCTTGTTCTATGATGTGCAAACATTGCCCCCTGCTGATTCATTATCGCACGCTATGGGCTGGGTGAATCTGCGGGGGCTGGCTGACAGTAGACACTTGTCGCAAATGGGAGATAATTGATTCATTGCAGCCGCTTTACTCGGTTCAGAGTCACACAGCACTTAAATCACGACTGGGTTCCAGCACCTTGTGGGACTATTTTCAGACCCGAACGTTCCTCCGCCTGCCAGTGTAAAAAGCCACCGTTGGTGGCTACTTCTACACAAAAGAAATGTGGAAAAAAGTAGAACGTGTTGAAAGTGTCATGGGGGATTAAAGTCAGTAATTTAAACGTTGCTGGTTCATTTTAAGAAAGGAACTTCAAAAGGGGCAATTGTAATTCAACAGTCGCCAGCCATTGTATGTTATCCTGGTAAAAAAAAAAAAAAAGTTAAAATGTTAAAGTATAACGTTAAAATGTCTCTTAGTTCCAGATCCTTCGATCAGGCGTGCAGATGTTTGTTATATTAATATCATGATTTGAATGCCTTGAGGATCAATTTTCTAACAATGGACTTATTAAATGACGTATTCAACCAAAGCTGATGATATCCATGGATAGAAGCAGAGCGAGAGACAAAGAGAGAACATTATATTGGTATTTCAGCAGCGGCAGCCATGCCTCCAACTGATGTTAATCTGTATTCAAACAGTCTGTCATGTCAGATGAAAGCATCCAATTAGCAGTCAATCCTGTTCACTATTTCCCATTCTGCCACCGCCGTTTACATCGACTCTCTGTGCCCAGACAGACAGCCTCTGTGTGGCAGACAGTCACAGAGATCACTCCTGGGGAGAGTACGGCAGAGTAAACCCATGCTGTGAACAAAGAGTCAAAACAAGCGTTTTGCTGCAATAAAGAGACACACAAACAAGCATGCACACTCACACGCGTGTGCACTCACACACACGCGCACACACACGCACACACACACACACACACACACACACACACACACACATAGAGGCCCCGAGTGAAATGCCCTGTACTCATCCCTGGTTGCCTTGTGGGAATATAGATGTGCTGAGGGGAGGAGGTGGGTGGGGGTGGGAGGAGGTGGGGGGAAGGTGGTGGAAGGTGGGGGGATGGCGGAGGGTGAGTGGGGGCGGGGGTTAAGATGCCCTCCACTCAGTTAACCCAGGTATATATAAAAAGAACAGAAAGAGAGAGAGACAGAGAACAGATAAAACATGGGCAGGCTCTTTGAATTGAGGGCTCACGCTGGGTGGTTGGGTGGGTGTGGGTGGGTGGGTGTGGGGGGGTGGAGGAGGTTTGGTGGAGGGCCACAGCGTGAGGCTGGTCCCCCGCCAGGTGTTCTCAGTGTAAATGAGACGCTGGCTGAATTTCACTGTATCACCTATGACACCAGTGGATATTGTATTTGCTTTTACATACCTCAGCGCAGGCGAGCGATGTGTTGCACTATGTATAGAGGGGCTCTAAATAACCAGACGGGCCAGGATACGGTTTTCTGTGACGGTGACCTGACAACACTACTTTGCTTTGAAATAAAATAACAAATAGTGGCACACACATTTGAGATGTTCTGCAGGTAAATACACCGTATGAAATGTTGAGGCGCATGCAGGATGTTTAGCAAAATCCAATTTGTGGACAAAAAAAAACTGTGATAAAGGATGGGTCAGTAGGCTAGCAAAGCCAAGATCAATAGAGTGAAGGATATTGAATTATTTTTTTGAAGATAAATATTTATGAACTTGTGCATTCTGTCCTTTTGTTCTTCATACGTTTGTTTACATTACACATGTTCACAATATATCTTTCTCTATTACAATAAATAACACAATCACATTTCCATCATACCATATAATAAGCCATCATAATAGCCCTGTTCTCTGATAGTCAGCTTTTATGGATAAATAAAGAAAGGTGACCGGTCCTGATTATTCCTGCTTCGCACCTAGCTTGGTCAGCTCTCTGAAGGTCAGCTGGCAGACTCCTTGGTAAGATGTAAATGTTAGTTAGATAGATAGATAGATAGATAGATAGATAGATAGATAGATAGATAGATAGATAGATAGATAGATAGATAGATAGATAGATACATACATACATACATACATACATACATACATACATACATACATACATACATACATACATACATACATACATACATACATACATACATACATACATACATACAATTTAAAATATAATATATATCATATTTTATATATTATATATTATATATTAGAGTGTACTCAGTGGTACATACCTTCTGATGGGCCTCTCACGTAAACAGAATACCATAAATGTAGACTAATGCGGTCAACCAATCAGACGGGACGTTACTTCGACGCCCTTGCCGAACCATTCAAGCACTGAGATGACTGGTGGTTGGCGTGATCGTAAAGGAAAACACACCGTGGCTTTCGGCTGCACGGATGAGTTTATAGGTAACATTTTATCGGATTCGAGGATGTTCAGCCTTTCGACTCGATATAGTTATTGGCTTTAGACCTTGTCGTTTACAAGTGATCGCGTTTGGCTGTAAAGCTCGATGAGCTAGCTCTGTGCTGGGCCCGGTTTCGGTCGACCTAGCGACGTTAGCCCTCGCTTACTAGCCTTACTCGTCTAACGATTACTAAAACGGATCTTCCCCTCGATTACTAGGCAGCGCTTATGATTATAAGACAATATGACAGTTATGTAGTATAGAAAATATGCGTGTTTCTTGTCACGTTTAATGGCCTCAAATTGGGTCCAACAAGTCAATTAGCAGACAGCTGGGTGAGACAGCGTCAGATGTGTTGGTCAACAGACGTGTTCCGTGGCTAACCTTGCTAGAGCTATTAGTTGCTAACATTTATCAAACTGGAAAAAACGTTGGATTTAGTAGGCTTCAAATCGGGTTCAGCTGGATCGCTAACCCCTCAAAAGAAGATGAAGAAGAGGAAGGAGCTCAACGCTTTGATCGGACTTGGGGACAGTAAGAAGAAGAAAACCAAAAAGGGAACTGGTCACCGGCTTCTTCGAACCGAGCCTCCGGACTCCGAATCTGAATCCAGTTCTGACGATGATGAGTTCAACAACATGGGAAGCGCGGTTTCATTCGGAAAGTGAGTAATGACTTTACATTTGCAATGACAGCCTACCCTAAAAATATAGTCATCAATAATAAATAGCGTCTTGCAATATTCATGGGTGTCGTTAGTTCATGTGCTTCTTTTTCTTTCCAGGAGAAGTTACACGCAGTGCTGCAATGTCTGCTACCCCTTGCTTATCTTCATCATACTTGCTGCATGTGTAATGGCCTGTGCTGGACTCATATGGATGCAGATTGCACTGAAAGAGGACCTAGACTCTTTAAAAGAAAAGCTGCATAATAGTAAGACATGTATAGATCTCTGCATACATTATAATCAACATCAAATGACAGGTTTTGATGCTTTATGGCCGGGATATGCAAATATACATGGTTGGCACAAGGTTTCCTACTGCTTTTTTGAAAATACATGTTATGTGAATCCAGTGGAATCCAGCCAGAAAACATCATCACATGAAATACCAAAATTGAGCGAGGATCTGAAGACGAAGCAAAGGAGGCTTGAAGATATTGAAAGTGGCGACAAGGGTTTGGCCAAACTGTGGTCTAATCTGACCGAGATGAACAGAAAGGTAAACCTCAGTATGTCGTGTATGTTTGTAAAGAATGCTTCAAGTTTAGAAATGGGGGTGGGGGGGAATACCATCGCAAGCCAGCAAACATGGGATCTTTCTAACTGACTGATGTGATTGTTTGTTTATTCCTGCTTATGAATTATTTATTTTCAGATCAGTTTACTGGACACTGCCGTCAACCACTTGAAGGCGAACATTAAGTCAGCCTCGGATCTAATCAACCTCCCAACCACAGTGGAAGAGCTCCAAAAGGTACAGAGAATGGAAACTGCTGTACAGGCAGACACAGGAATGTTTTGTGTAATGGGGGTAGTAGTTCAAATGTACACACAGGCATATCAGAATTTCAAAATAACCCAGGAATCCATACTGAATAATTTAAAACAGCACATCAACAAAAAAAAACTGTACTTTAAAATAAGATGTAAAACAACGACTTCCTGAAACATTTCAACACGCATCACCATTATGATATTCACTGAGTGAGAAGAGGTCACAGTTTTCATTGACTTGTGAAGCTAACTCCAGACCACAGGGGTTGAAAGTCTGAAAAATATTACTGTGTATATTAAATATTTGTTTTGTACTGCTGCTTTTGACAAACTGCTAAAGACATGATTATGGAACACAATGCTACACAACTGATGTGAGGTGACCGTCGGTTGATTATTTTCATTTTTTTATCTTCTATCTTCAGAGTGTCGCTACAATTGGCAGCACACTGACAAGTGTACAGCATGATGTGAAGACTATGCAAACTGCTCTTGAAAATCAGAAGAAGGAAGCTGATGAAATGAAGAAGACCACGGTAAACTGAAACGTTTTAGCCCTTTATCAATGCCGATACAGCGTGAGAGTACTGTAGTAAATGAATTGACTCCTGACCCATACAGAGTATAGTGTTCTCTATTGGTTACATGCATCAACATTAACATCCGATAACCAAGCTACTGTTCTATGACTATTGGTTCATGCTACAAGGTAAGGCAACTCACTTGCATGGTGTATGACCCTGTTATACATTTATGAAGTGTGAAGCTTGCTAGGAGCTGCTTTACACCATATCTCATCACTTTTGTTTGCACAATGACTTTCATTTCCATATCTTCCCATTCCCTATAAAGGGGTCAATAACATTTTGTATCAGTTAATTGGGCAATACTGTAGAGATTTTTATTACATAACAATACAGTTCTACTTTTTGTTTCCTTGTCAAGAAGGTTGACTCTTGACCTGAGAGTAAAACTTGTATTGAATGCACTGCACCTTTGCTCCAAACAGAGAGACAAACCACCAATGGATTCTACCAGTTTAGTTAGTTTGCGCCTCTTACCGTTCTTGTATCGCTGGCATTTAAATAGTCATCGGGTTCAAAGAGTTCTGCCGTGTTTTTTTCATCCCTAGATTGTCTTTCATCCATATTGCATGAAACAAGTGCCAATCTCTATTTTGGGAACTTGGGTTTTTGTTTGCCAAGAAAAACTGGGTCACATGTCTAAGACATCTTGAGATGTTTTGGTTGTGAAATAAGAGCAGAAACCTCTGCATGTACTTCTGAGAAAGATCAAGCCTCATCCTTTTGGCTTAAACCAAGAAAACAAACCTCCAAAAATACCCTGAATTATTTCAGTGTCTTTTTGTCCGCCGTTCACCATCCACTGAACTGCGGCAATTACACTTGATTCTCCTCGGTTCCGCTAGGAGAAGTCGAAACAACTCGGAGGAAAAGATCGAAGTGCGTTTTCATATCTCGAATCAAAAACCCCAAACCATGAAGACTGAACCGCAAGCTTTCGGATCCGTCCGACAGACGACCCCCCCCCCCCCCCCCCCCCGAGGGGCGATGCGTCTCCCAGCCGCCAACGCAAACATCGCCTGACCCGCTCGGCTGTTTCGCTGCTAATCTCGTGACAACGCGGTTGTGTGTTTTTTTTTTTTTTTTGCGCAGGACGTCGCAGACCTGAGGAGAACGGTGGGGGAGACCAACCGCACCCAGGAGCTCCAGCGATCGCTGACCGACGAGCAGCTCCACAGCCTGGCCTCGCTCACCGCCGACCTGGCCCAGAGGGTGTCCTCTTTGGAGCGCGGCGGGCAGGCTTCTTCGGCACGCGGCGTGAGTTCACCTGGACCGGAGCCGGGGAGAGTCCCGACCGCTGTGAGACACCGAGCCCAGCACTGTGTCTTGAGGCGGAGACTGTGGCCTTTGTACTCCCTAGCTCCTCATTGTTGAACTGCGACAATGAACTGTTGATTTTGTGTGTGTGTGTGTGTGTGTGTGTGTGTGTGTGTGTGTGTGTGTGTGTGTGTGTGTGTGTGTGTGTGTGTGTGTGTGTGTGTGTGTGTGTGTGTGTGTGTGTGTGTGTGTGTGTGTGTACTTACTTACATTTAGGGCATTTAGCAGATGCTTTTGTCCAAAGCAAAACTTACAAGTTTTTGTTTACAGGTCAAGGACACTGAGGGGGTGGCAGAGCCTCAACCCAGCAAAGAAGATCCCGGTGCAGACCAGGCGGCAGCTATGCATGGTGTGTGTCACATTCATCAGAATCAGACAGATTGAGATTTTGTGGGATTTCTTTTTTTTTTTAACCTGTTAATCCATCATTTTTCTTTGCAACGTGTATGTATATTTGCTTTGTTGCTCTTCATCAGAGCCGACCCCACCATCAGCAGCGACGGAGCCGTCGAGTCTTCCTCAGTTCTTGTCTCGTAAGCGCTCCCGAAGAAGTGTGAAGGCTGAATGCCCCAGGATCAGTCTTCCTGGTGTCAGCTCAGTTCAAGGTCAGTCTTCCTGGTTTCAGCTCAGTTCAAGGTCATACACTGCCCCTCTCTAGTGTCTTGCTGTTTATCTGTATTGTGTTTATTGCCATCAGGGTCTTGGTGTATAACCTTGTAGTTTTTATGACACATGTTGCTTATATGCAAATATGCATACACATTTTGAAGAAAGCATAATCTAGCTTCCCCCCCCCCCCCCCCGCAGATTTGGAGAAGATCTTCATAAACATTGACCACCGACGCAATTCAGCTGGAGTTTCATTCCGAGACATGAGGATTCACTTTGGAGCCGCCATTCCAAACAGCCGGTCCCTGAAATGCTTTGACACGGACGGGGACCGCAGGTACACCCTGGCCGAGCTGAGATCCGCCACAGGTTTGTGAGCCACGCCACGGTGGACGAGCGGTGGACAGTATTGAGACACAGGCGAGGGGCAGGGTGGAGGGTGAATGGGTATTCGGTAGGGGCCGTCCCTTCCCCGGGTCTGTGAGTGCTGCACTTTGATGAACTTTGACCTTTTTTCTCTTTGCTGATTGTGAAACGGTGACTCTCGCATGTCCCTCACTACTCGACTCAATTCACTTAGGACCCCCGACCACAGCAACGGACGCTCACGTTTCCTGGAATCTGCAGACATGAGTACGTTGGAATTGTCAGTGTTGTTATTTTAGCTGTTCAATTTTGGAGAAGATGCTTTCCTGCAATGGTTTCTCCATATTTCCATGCGCTAATCTAGAATACTATAGCATGTTTTTGCTGTGGTATTTAGTTTTTTTTTTTTTTGGGGGGGGGGGGTGTCACTTCTAATTCCTATATTGTCTTGCAACATTTAAAAAGCTGTCGACAGTTTCTGTAAAGGCTGTAGGACTGTGCTGATTAGTGAAAGGCACCCCACCCACTGTGCACCTGTGCACCAGTCGGCAACTCTTCTCACTACGTGTCTCCAATGTAGTTTAAGATGAAGCATTGTTCATGTCATTTTCTTTAACCACACCTCCAATAGCTAACTGAACCAGTTAGTCCAACTCCTTTGTTTCCAGTCGCTTCCATCAGAATGTATTTGTGTCCTTATATTTGCATCTAGCCGTGAGCCTTAGTGGTATTTTCCTAGTTTAGGCTGTTTTTAGGGTTGGAATGGCTACACGCTTTTGTATCATTTTAGAGGGGTAACTCAACAAGTCATATGTAGCAATAACAACAAATTATACAGGTAGGCTGTGTTGTGCTTGCTTTAAAAAGGACAAAGATGTTGGCAATTTCTATTTTTCACATAGCCAAAATGACCAACCCTGACTGTTTTTCCTCCTCAAAGAGAATCTCAATACTTGCTAGCGGATAATAGTTCTTTTGGTCATTAAATTGTGAATGTTGGCAATAAGAAAAGTGATTAATTACACCTGCTTTGTCCGCAAATTTTGCATTAGTCTATATAAGATCAAGCCTACTCTTTACTGGTAGATAGGTAGTATTAGAAGCACTGACCTCTACTTGAGATTCATCGTAGTCCATTTCTGTGGGCCCTGTGTAGTTGCTGGAACGCTTTGTTAAATTGCTGCAGCATTGTAAACAATTATTTATTGCAGTGTGGAATTGTAAAAATTGTATAATTCGTTTTTATGTGAGATTAACAGATTTCATGGTCTTAATCTGAATGTGTACATTTTTTTAAATATTCTGTGACCTGAAAAAAATTATGTAACTTTAACATAGTTGGCTCATTTTGCAGGACAATGATTTGAATGCTATATTTTACCATGTCTTTTAATTTAGCTTCCTCACTGCTATTGGAGATAGTTTCAATGTGGGATTTTTGTGAATATAATAAATATACAATTAAAATATTTCTGGTGATATGAAAAGTGATTGTATGGATACATGGAAACTTAAAAGGGTAAATGTTACACAAATCCTTTAATTTTACTGCTGTCAAATCTATATACAATACTTTTAAGTTTGCTGGTAATAAACATCTCCACATAGAGTGGATTTCTGACAACATGGTACAGTGACTGTCATTGTCCAAATGAACACATTAAGTGAAATGTCCTTAGGCCAGGGCACCCTTTGCCCTCCAGTCACGAGACAAAAGGTGAAGTAACTCCTCTTCGTCCTCTTCAATGTTTACGTCGCTCGCCTCTTTCACATCTTTGCTTTCTTGCACATGTTTCTTCTTCACAACGTCCCGCCTGTCTCGCAATACTTCCACCCTCCTGTAACATTCTATTTGCTCGTCGATTTCTTCAATTTGACGTTCTATGCGACCTTCCTCGTCGTCCTCGGCTACAATGGCATCTGACTTGGTGTTTACCTGGCGAATTTCTTTTTGGAACTCGTCCCACTCCTTGTCCATCAGGTCTTTGGGAGCTTCAACATTTCTCACTTTCGCATCTCTCACCGGATCGTCAAAAAAGCCCTCCGGCAGAGCCTCCGCGGTATTTCCCTTCTTCTCGACGCTTTTCTCTTGCTCGTCTGCTTTCAGGATGGACCCCGAGTGAGACACAGCGGGGGCAGCTGGGATGGAACTGTCGAAGAAATCGTCTGGCAGTCCGCCGGGAGCGGATTCACCTTTGTTTGTAGTGCCACTCGCCTGGTCTTCAGTACTGGTTTCTCCCTCCTCAGCTTCATCGTCGTCGTCGTCTTCGTCGTAGACACCGGCCAAGAGAGTCAACCCTGCTGATTTCGGAGCTGGAGCAGTTGGCTTCTTGAAGAAATCGGCAGGCACCCCTGAGGAGGAGTCGCCTCTTGTAGATTTAGCCTTTTTTGCATTAATGTCCTCGGGCTCATGCGTCTTCCTTTTCTGTGGCAGATTGTGTTGTGCTTGTGCGGAAGCTTTTAACTCAGAAACTCTCTCTTTGTGTTGTTTTCCCAGAACATGAGTTTGCCACAATAACTCGGACTTCACCTGCACATTGCACACGACGCAACTGAGGTGCCCGAGGCTGTTGTACTTCGCATATGGAGACTCTACCCTCTTCTTTTCTGTTGATTGACGTTGTTTTTCTCTCATTAAACGCCGAAGTTCGTCTTGATTTATAACCTTCTTCCCCTTCTTGGAGGTAGCCATCCTTTAAAAGTTAGCCTTCACGATAGCAACACTTCAACTGCAAGGAAGACAAAATGTCTCATGTTTATGACGTAGGCGAGGCATCAAGGAGTACAGAGCTGCGCGTGGATGGATGGAACGCTTGATATCGGTGCTACTTCACTTTTGATGTCAGTTATATCAACACAATTATTTACTACTTTTAAGGATGCAAAAAGACAAAAACATGCGCATTGCGTAAACCACCTTGAATTGTGTTTTGATTACATGATTATGATCACGACTGTAGATTTTTTTTTTTTACCAGTAGTAGCTTTATCCATTGATGCAGTATACACTGACAGACTTTGTTTTGCACATTTAAGGTTCTAACATAAACTGGAAAACTGTGTGCCGAGTTTTTGATTTCGGACCACCCACCAATGGACCAGACATGCAACGTGAGAATCCCGCGGAAGGTAGCCGGTCTCGCGGTACTTGCGGCGGTGTGTAGCGCTAACGAGCGCCACTAGCCAGTACATTGGAATTTGCTGCAAAGCGCAGGAATCGGTACCATTTTGTAACGTGCATCCAATAACATGTTAGTGAAAACGATGTAGCAGTTTCGGTTTCACAGTTAGTGACGTGTTTATTCAGTTGGCATGTGTCAGGAATGTTAAGATAGTCCCGTGTTCTGTGATTTAAAGCGTACCTACCGTCATATTGTTTTATTGGCTAATACAAGCTAGCTTTAGCCGTTACCGTTCTTTTGAGAGCTACACAGCAGGTGGATTGGCGATAAACTGCGACTTGATTCCCGTTTCGTTCATTATTGTTAGATGTGCTAATACGGTCGATCAGTAGATTGCAAATTAATACAATAACATTGCCAGCCCACCTAACGTATTAGCACATTGCCTTAGTAGTAGTCAGTAATGACAGGGGAAAAGATTCGCACCTTGCGGAAAGACCATAACAAAGCAAACAAAAATGACGACATTATGGAAACTTACGACGACTCTTCAAATGGGACCATCAATAACGTCGGCAGTAATCCTTTCAAAACAAACAAGGCTTTTCAGCAGTCAGTGAAGCCTTTGCCCTCCCACCAACAGCTGTCAAACATCAATGCAAACAACCTCAACGCAAATTCGCCAGTTGGCAATGCCATCGTGGATGACAACAAGAACCCAATCATTCTGGAAGGATTGGAGTTCCCTGTTCACGAATGTGTGTTCAGGGCAGATGTGCGGCGCCTGTCTTCTCTAATAAGGGTCCATAGCATTTCTCAGAAGGATGTTCACGGTAAGTTATGTATGGGAAATATGCAAAGTGGTTGGCAATTGATAGGGCAACTGTTTAAGGGTCTACTTGTGATATCATTATTTGAATTGTATGCTTTTTTCACCCCTTTTTTAGGAAATACACCTCTTCACCTAGCTGTGATGTTGGGTCACAAAGGTAATGTTGGATACAATTAGTCGTTTGGGTAGTTCATTTATCTTTTGGGTTCATATTTGAATTTGTATTAGATTGAAAATGTATTTTTGGCCCTTAATTTAGCAATTACAGCACTTGTCGATCAGTCTTCCCTATGGGAATAGTTTCAACGTGCTTCCATCGCACTTATCCTGTATGACCTCTGTGTTAGGATTCCAACATGCAAGGTGTCAGCGTTTTGACAGATACAAGTCTGCTAGTATTGATTACACTTAAAGCCATGCGGTGCCTTTTTAGATGGTGTGATTGTAAAGTAGTATGGCGTTCCATCCAAGTTTGTTATGAGGATGAGCATTTCCAGTAGCCAAAGAAATTGGCATTCAAGCTCTGATCTTAAAATGCCTTCTCTGTTTCACCTTGCTGTATGAACTACATCATTTTGTTTGATGTGGGGTGTCAAATGTTGATGGAACAATTTGGCACAGAATGAGATGACACAGACTTAAATTAATATCGTTGTCATTTTGACTTTATTAATACTATGTGTGGCCGATTCATTCATTTTGGACCCATTTTCCAAAGTACCAACTGTGGTGGTTCATGTTTATTTTGCAGAATGTGCCCTTTTACTCCTGGCTCACAATGCACCTGTGAAGATAAAGAACGCCCAGGGATGGAGCCCTCTGGCTGAAGCTATCAGCTTTGGTGACCGGCAGATGAGTAAGCCCTTAAAAGCCCTCTCTTCCAAGCCATAGCCAGTTGCAAAGCCTTCACTTAGTCAACCACTAATGCACTTGAGTGACTTCTCGTGTTACGTCATCATTGATCTCTAAATGTTGGGCTGTAGACGAAGGCTGTGGTACCCTTTAGCAAAGAGGTGGCCGCAGTGCTACAGGGGGCATGCTATCAAAGATGATCTATTCCTTGTTGTGCGTGATTAAGCACGCTTAATGCATGATCTCACAGTGAGCATCTCACAGACGGGCCGGAACAGCCCTGAGTTCACTGCTGCCTTCCCACCGTACTTTATGACGCGGCTGGGTTTTTTTATTGAGTGATGGCTGATGCAATGTGACAAACAACAGGTAAAAAAGCCCTGTATATCCCTCGGCCAGAACGTGCTCGTCATGTGAATGATGCGGCTCCTGTGCTCACATCTCTTGGGACGGGGGGGGGACTAATTGCTACAGGTGACACATTGTTTGTGCAACGTCCCCCCCCCCCCCCCCCCCCTCTGAGAGAGATGGCAACATCCATGTGGTAAATAATATGTTAGCATGCATGGCCACGCTCCCTGCTGCATCGTGCAGCCAGACAGGCCCTGCACTGGGAGTTAAGCGATGGGGAAGGTCACGACACGGTGGAGCGGGTGGTGGCGGGGGTGATGGTGGGGGTGGCGGGGGTGGGGCTGCTGTTGATGGCGTGACAGGAAGGGGAAGACGAGGTCAGACACGTCCAATATTTCCAGGCAAGGTTACACAAAGACAAGATGACAAAATACACAGACAAAACTCACAGACACAGATGGTCTGCTCTCAGGCCTACACATCAGCTCGCTTGGTCCCCCCCCCCCCCCCCCCCACACACACACACACACACACACACACACACACACACACACACACACCTCACACACCCATGGTAGCTCCTGCTCTGTCAGCACTTGTTCATATACCCTGGCTATTAAAGCCTTGCGTCTTCCTGTGGGTCAGGGAAGCGGCGACGTCAGGCCAACACACCGCCCCGATGCCGCTGTTCATTGTTGTGCGGTTCCGTAGCTTTTAACACTCGGGCCATTTTGTGGAACTGTGATACGGTCCAGTTTCGAGAGAGTTGGTATAGCTCTATCTATGGGCGGCCATTACTGTCTCAGCACAGGTGATGCATGTGACGTGCATATTCCTCAGCACGCAAAAGAAAAGTGTGAACAGTGCATCGTTAGACAGGGAAGATAGTACCTACAAAGTGAACTGTTGATTTTAGAGAGCAAGAGAGAGGAAGTGCGTGTGCAGCGTGTGCGTGTGCAGCGTGTGCTGCTGCAACTCAGATGTCCATCTGAGTTGCACCTCTCTGGTTCTCCCCTCCGCAGTCACTGCCATACTGCGGAAGTTAAAGCAGCAGTCCAGAGAGAGCGTTGAGGACAAGAGGCCGAAACTACTGAATGCTCTGCGGGAGGTGAGCCTCGCCACACACGCCTGACTCTCATTTGTATTCTTCACTGTGGCTGAATCTGCATCTTAGACCCTCCCGGTAAAACAGCTGTCCTCCATGTGAAATCCCCTCAGGGCTTTAGATGTGTCAAAGAGTGGAGCGGACTGTAGCTGTAGTAATGATTTAGGATTATTGTATGGTTGACCACATCCTTGAATTTGTTGCTGGATGTCAATTTCAAATTCCAATGAGTCAGTGTGGGTTTCATGCAGTGGTTTGTGATGCGTCTGACGTTTTACTTAATTGCTTTTTCACAGCTTGGTGACTTTTATCTGGAGCTGCATTGGGACTTTCAGAGTTGGGGTAAATCTTTTGTGCTGAACTGTGCAAGAAAATGAACTGTCGCCTGCACAGCCTTTTATATTCTGTTTTGGTTGACGCGCTGTCTCCCGATACCTGGTGTATTGGTGGGATTGATTCAGTGCCCCACTGTGCCACTGGCCTGGGCGGTTTTTTTTCTAAAAACAACAACACTTCTTTCACAGTCCCGCTGCTGTCTCGGATCCTTCCCTCCGATGCCTGTAAGATCTACAAACAGGGAAACAATATTAGGTGAGGCTTAAAAAATAAAATAAAAATAAAAACGTGCCGCAAACCAAACGTTCCCCCTCACAACTCCCTGGCTCTCGGGGTGGGGGGGAGGGGGCTCAAGACAATGAGCCGGGAAACACAGCGGCTGTGCCTCACCGCATGTGTGTGTGTGTGTGTCTCTCTCGCTCTCTCTCTCTCTCTCCATCTCCATATCCATCTCTCTGTCTGTCTCTCTCTCTCTCTGTCTCTGTCTCTGTCTCTCTCTCTCTCTGTCTCTCTCTCTCTCTCTCTCTCTCTCTCTCTCTCTCTCTCTCACACACCAGGCTGGACACGACGCTCATCGACTTCACAGACATGAAGTGTCAGCGCGGGGACCTGAGCTTCATCTTCAGCGGCGACGCGGCGCCGGCGCAGTCCTTCGTGGTGCTGGATAACGAGGCCAAAGTCTACCAAAGAATACACCACGAGGTGAGCCCCCCCCCCGCACGACGCCCACCGCTCTCCTCAAGGACCACCGGCCACTGAAGAGACGCTTGCCTCTTATATGTGTGTGTGTGTGCTGCACGCTGTCGTTTGTGGTCCTAACAAAGCGTTGGAGATAAGACTGTCTGTCTTGTCTGCTTTGCACCGCAGAGGCTATGCTTCCCTTGGAATTACACCGACATTGTTAAAAAAAAGATCTCCTCCAGGAAGTGCAAATGGCCTTTTTAAAGTTCACTAAAGGTTTGCGTGCTATATGCCCACTAGTTTGAACAGGACCTTGAGTCCCTGAGCCCTTATGACTTATAAATAAGCGTATCGGTGCCACTGGACAATAGCAGGCTGCACTAATTAGAGTAGCAGTATTAATGTCACAGTCCCTGGCCCCTTCTTCCTGACCTACTCTCTACGTTTCTGCCTTTGAATACTTCCACCTGTCAGGCTCTCTGCCGATCTGTCTTGTGCTGTTCTGCCCTCACGTGCACTCTGGTTATCGCTATATGTCCGTCCATTTGTGTGTTTTATTTATTTTCCCATTGTACTGTGTAAGATGGAACAGGAGAACCAACTGGTACGTTCTTCCAAACGGTAGAATGTAGTATATGGAGCCCCTCCCCTGACGATGGCTTCCTGTAGCAATGGCGCCACACGGCGTTGCTGTGCCCTCCGTTGTGTTGTGATCTGGACTCTGCGTTTGGCCAGGAGTCTGAGATGGAGACGGAGGAGGAGGTGGACATCCTGATGAGCAGTGACGTCTACTCGGCCACCCTGTCCACCAAGTCCATCACGTTCGCCCGCAGTCAGATCGGCTGGCTCTTCAGGGAGGACAAGACCGTGAGCACCTCGCGCTACATGTTACTGCTGTTCCAAAAACAGACATGCTGTTTGACTCATTGGGTTTTATACATGGAGACCATTTCAGTCGACTGAGTGGCAGTCGAGTTCTGTAAAGCTTGGCAGTCGACTCAACACTGAATGAATCACACACTGCAGCCACGGCTTCAGCGGTTATACAACCACTATATGGGCTCTAGTGGTCATTTTCTATTTTAAAGTGAACGACTATTCTGCTAGTGCGTTATCTGTTCGCCAGCAAGTGTGTTGTAAAGGTGAAAGTGATGGACCACAGGATCTAAAAACATGAAATAACTATAATATATCACAGAGGGATGTATCTACTACGCACCCACCCAATATCTAGTCATATGTCAAAAAGCCTGTTATAATTAATTTATTAATCAATTAATTACTAACTAATTATACATCTCAAACTCTGCTTATCCATGTTGTAAAGGCATGAGTTTATAGTAGGGGTGTGGTCCCTGCCCTCACAGTTTGTGTGTGTGTGTAGTTTGTTCTTCCTCAAAGTCAGAAATGCCATGGCTTCATTCCGCTGCGCCGGCGTCATTAGTGTGAGTGGGCAGTAATCTGTCACTCCCTGGGCCACTTGAGTGGAAGGCAAGTGGTCCCTGCTTGGCAACGTAGCCAGAAGGGGAAAATAGGCTCCGCCCATTCAATCAGCCTGAAGGACTAGAGGGAATCGATGAACGGAAATTCCCCGAGACGGCGGCGCCATTTTCTGATTCTTAACGCACACCTTGGTAACCCATAATAACATAATGAGAAGCGGTCCATCCCTTTGGAAGTAATTGCCCACAGCAATACTTGTGATGTAATACTGTTCCCTCACTCACATCCAGGAGAAGGTGGGGAACTTCCTGGCGGACTTCTACGCCGTGAACGGCCTGGTGCTGGAGTCCAGGAAGCGGCGGGAGCACCTGAGCGAGGAGGACATCCTGAGGAACAAGGCCATCATGGAGAGTCTGAGCAAGGGGGGCAACATCAGCGAGCAGAGCTTTGAGGTCGGTACACCCGCAGCCACCCACCCACACCCACCGGCACACACACACACACACACACACACACACACACACACACACACACACACACACACACACACACACACACACACACACACACACACACACACACACACACACACACACACACACACACACACCCCCACACACACATACACACAAACACACACACACCCACACCCATCCCCACCGATCCCCACACACACCCACCCACCCGCACACACCCGCACCCACCACCCAACACCCACCCACCCACAGGCACACACACCCCCACCCCCACCCATCCCCACACACACACACCCACCCACACACACCCAAACACCCGCACCCACCCACAGGCACACACACACACACACACACACGGAGGCATGGCGCACAAAGCCTGTTCTCCGAGTCTTTGTTCGTTTTCAGTGATGACAGTGGCTCAGTTGCGTTGTCTGCGCTGCTCTGTGTGTTGACAGCCCGTGAGGAGGCAGTCCCTCACCGCTCCGTCTTCCAACACCATCTCCTGGGAGGAGTACATCACGGCGGAGCACGGAAAGTACGTTTCAACCCGGCCGGCGGCTTCAAAGCCAACGGTTTCACGTCAACAACGCGTCAGACTTTTTTTTTTTTTCATACATCCCTATACGTGTTTGGCTAGATGGAGGGTTTGTAACAGTCATAAAGTTACATAAAGCTCTTCTCAAGGCACTCAAAGCACTGCCCACAGCGTCCGGCGCGGACCCCCCGCCCCGCACCGGGACGGGGGGCTGCGTCAGCTGGCGCTGCTGGGTGGTGCTGTCAATGCAGCCCCCCCTCCGCCCGCCAATTAGATCTTGTCCAATCAAACAAAACAAACTTCCTTTGTGCTGCGCCCAGGCCCCCCCATCTAGGGCGGGAGCTGGTGTGCAAGGAGAGCAAGAAGAACTTCAAAGCCACCGTAGCCATGAGCCAGGATTTCCCACTGGGCATCGAGTCGTAAGTACTTCCTGTCGCCGTTTTGGATCTTTTCACGCAAATGTCTCCCCGCATTTTGAACGCCGGGAGGGGAAAAAAAATAAAGCAAGAAAGCAGGGCAACCACCTTGAGATGAATAATCCATGTCAGGAAATTAGGCTTGGGGGATACACGTGGCATCGGGTAAATATCTCACTCGTTTTCATCACACAAAATGGGAGGTCTTGGATTGCTCAGCGTGTAATGTCTGGTGGGAACGAAAGTGTCTCGGTAGTTTGTGCCACAGAACGCTCAAAACAATCAGTATAGATGGAGTCGGGATCACACTGGAGCCATTGAACACAGGCTTTCTATCATGCTTAGCGTTGTGGTTTTTTTTTTGTTCTCCCCAGGTTACTGAATGTCTTGGAGGTCGTAGCCCCGTTCAAGCACTTCAACAAACTCCGAGAGTTTGTCCAGATGAAACTCCCCCCGGGCTTCCCAGTCAAGCTCGGTATGTGCTGGTAGTTTGGGCCTGCCAGTGTCGGCCGATTGTTAACCGCCGCAAAACAATCCCCATGTTCCTCATTGTCTCTCCCTCCCTCTCCCCCCCCCCCCCCCACCCCGCCCCCCAGACATCCCTGTCTTCCCCACCATCACAGCGACCGTCACCTTCCAGGAGTTCCGTTACAGTGAGTTTGAGGAGTCCATCTTCTCCATCCCTGCCGAGTACAAGGAAGATCCCAGCCGCTTCCCTGACCTCTGATGTGGCGCTCCGGCAGTAGTCAAGGCCCCTTAAAGGGAGGGAGCAGCGGGGGTGGTGGGCGGGGCCAACATCCAAACGCACCACAACAGGAAGTGACCAGCTACTGACATTATTTGTTTGGAAGAAGAAGAGGAATTTAGGGTTTGTTCCATTGTTTGTGGTTTGTTTTAAAGGGAACTCGGATCTCTATTTGACCATTCATTGTCCGTTGTAGATTTAACATAAGGGTACGTGTAAGCAGCGTGTTTCTAGTCTTGTATTTCACATTTTGGGGTTCACCTTTCGAACGGTTTAACCACTGCTCCGTGCTGCTATCTTCTCTTGAGAAAGTTGTCAGAGAAGACCCACTTTGAGATCTTTGGCCTTGTTTCATGAGTGTCATTTGTCTGGTCTACTTCTGGCACTCAGAAAGGACCCATTTAAAGTGTTCTCATTTTGTCTCTGTCTGTTCCTCTGAAAGTGTTTTCTGTCAAGGATTCACTTGAACACTAAATAGTGTCCTACAGCTATATTATACTCCAATAAGCTTACATTTTTTGTTTTGTATATAATGTACAATATACTCAGAGGATCTACACTGTGTAGCAATACATTTACAGTACTTCAGAATGTTTTTTGAATCAGGGGGGGCGGGGGTAAAGTTTGGCATAAAACTACATTCTTACAGTTTAATACCCAAGCCTTTTCTTCCAGTACAGGATTCTATCTCCTGTATCTTCAGGTTTGCTTCTGTTACCTCTTGGCTGTCTTGCTGTGTTTGTATGGATTCGGTTGTGCGTGTGTGTGAGTGAATTGTAACATATTAACGGGGTTTGTGCGTGTGTATGAACCCAGATGCAATAACAGAAAAGCTGTTGTAATATCACTGCACTGATATTTGAAGCATGCCCTGGCTATGTTGTCCTGTTGGATAAATACGTTTTTAGAAGTATGTGCTATCTTACTAAAGAAACTTAAATATTGTAAAACATTTCATGCCTTTATCAATGTCAAGGCTGTTGGCTTGATGTTAGCCCCATCACTCATTTAAATGCATTAATTTAAAGAATATCACAATTGTCAAAACTGGAAAAAAGTTTCACGTCTTTCAGATGTCTCATCTAAAATGTATCCAAGCTTTATAACTTGACATCCCTTTAAATAAAGCACCAGCACATTTCAAATGATTTCTATTGCCTACGTTAAGTTAAAATGTTGTACGTTTCAGAAGTCTACCGCTAACTCCCAGAGGCGCTCAATCAAGGCAAACACAATGGTATCCCTTGGAAGGCTTTTATATAAAACCAATGATAAAACATGTTCAAACTTCAACAAGCAGAGCAGCGGCACTGTGATTAGATGCGGGAGCAGTTGTAGCACTACACAACAAAGGCTCTGCGATGCTTCACCTCGAGACCACATGTCACGGCAACTGAAAACTCAGGTAATCACAAGCTCGAGAGCAGAAAAAGAACGTAAACAAGCAAAACTACAATTAGCTAAGAGATTATACCCGAAGTGGAAACGAGAACAAGATGGCTACTTGTGAAAACCGTCAGTAGAGTAGTTCGAACCTTTATATAGAAATGACAATCTCGCCTTTTATACACTTGCTGAGGAGTAGTCCTTTTTGTGTGAGAAACGCCAACAACATTTCAAGCACAATTCACATTTGACTTCATTTCACAAGAGGGTGGAGGGTGGAGGGAACAAAAACACCACGACATAACCTCTTGTCAACAACCAACATAAACTCCGGGGGGTGTTTCAAAACACAGTGCCAAAGTCACTAAGGCACTTTCAACCACGGCGACGCTCAGTCGCTGACCTCCATGTCGTCGTGGTGACGGAGGCGCTCGTTGCCGTTGACCTTGGCGTGCGCGCGCCCGGCGCCGTTGCTGTGGCCGTCGGCCGAGCGCGGCGACAGGGCGGAGTCGTCGGAGTCCTTCCTCTCTTTGTCGCTGTCGTAGCCCTGCTCTTCCTCGTCATAGTTCCTCGTGATCTGCGCGTACGGGGGGGAGGGGATGCGTTAATACGTGAGATACTAACATGAAACGGGTGGATGCTGGGATGGCGCGACTCCCCACCTTTACGTCGCCTTTCTCTCCGTCGGACTTCCTCTCCCGCTCCCGTTCCCGCTCCTTGTCCTTGTCTTTGCTCTTCTTCTTGCTGGCGGAGCGTTCCCGCTCCTCGCGCACGCGGTCTTTGTCGCTCCGGCGCTCCCTGTCTCGCTCCTTGTCCCTCTTCTTCTCCTTCTTGTGTCTGAGTGGGGAATGTGAAACGTTCACGTTATAAACCGACACTCCACCCCCCCCACCCTAACACCACTGACACACAGGGCCTGAGTGATGCAGGGGGGCCCACCTTCTGGGAGACGGGGACCTGGAGACCTTCCTCTTGGGGGACCTCTTTGGGGATCGGCTGACGCTGCGGCTTTTCCTGCGTCTCCTGGAACACACAAAGAGAGAGGGGGCAATGAAGCCACCGGAGGGCAGGCGAGGGCAGAGGGGAGGGGTGAAACAGGCCTGCGTTGGCTGAAGAAAGGCTGTCCTCACCGGGTGCTCACGCTGCGAGATCTCCTGCTTGTGCTGTAGCTTTTGGGTGGTGTTTTGGATCTCCTGCGCCCCGACTCCTCCTTCTTTCGGTCTCTGTGAATGAGACACAGCGGGGTTACACGCATGCACGCACGCACACACACACACACACACACAGGCAGGTCTTGCCCCGGTCTCATGGGCCTGTTGGGGGTCTGGCGTGGGGAGCAGAGTCCTACCTGGACCTGCTATGAGACCGTCGTCCTCGCTCCCTGGAGTGGGACCTCCGGGAACGCCGGGGGCTTTTAGAGCGCCTCCGATTCCTGGAGTTGGAGCGTCGCCTCGACCGGCTTCTGGAACGCCTGCAAGCCAAGCGACTTTAGACTTAAAACTTCTGCCCGGGATCAAAACCGGCTGAGCATCAACTGCATCAGTACTCTTCGTGAGCCTTCATGTCTTTCTCCCAAACCAGTCTGGTATATAAAAGTTGGTGTTTTAGTCGCTACAGAACATGGACGCTCACCGATGCCGCGAACGTGACCTGGATCTCCTCCTCCTGGACTTGGAGCGGGACCGCGAATGCTTCTTCTTGCTCTCCTTATCTGCAGCAGAACCAGCATGTTTCACCAAAGTGCCGAACAGACCACACACGGCACAGACAACTGAAGGGACCGGACCCAGGCACCGTTGCACTGAAGACAACTTTCCTGACAGGACTTTCTTTTGCCATCCACTTACTTCCAGGCTCAATGGCAGCAGAGATGAGAGACTGGGCTTCTCTCACTCGCTTCATAGCCTCTTCAATCTCTTTGTTGGCTGCGTCGGCTTTCATGCTTGCATTCATATTCATGTTGACCGCCATGGGATTGAGTCTAGACAGTCATAGATTGTGATGAGTGCGGAGAAGGTAAAAGCGATGTGCAGACAATGCACATTTGGTTGAAAGACTTTCGCTCAAAGCATGTACAAAAAAAAAAAAAAAGTCAGCTCAATGTTGAAATGAATGAAAAATTCAGGCCTCAATCTTGATGTGATTATCATGAGAATAATTTCAGCCAACCATGCATTACTTACTTTGGATCCGTCATGAATTTTAGAAGCTGATCAGCAGCCTGTCAGGAGACGATAAGTTGAGAGTTAAGAAGGTTGTCATATTATGTATGTAATGTTGTATGTATTATGGAGAAACACTGCCTCCTCCGGGAACACTTCACCTGGGGATTCATGTTGGGACCGGGAAATCCAAAGGCAGCCATTGCATCCATGTTGGGACCGCAAAAAGGATTCCCTCCCATCTGGCACCAAAGAAATGAAAAATATTAATAAATACAAAGCAAAAGCATTCGAGTGAGACCCTTTTGTTTCCTTGTTCACTCATTGTTTCCCCCTCTACATGTTTTTAGGTCTCTTCTGTTGAACACACTTCAACAATGTATTGCAGTCGCACAAATACACAATCAAAACAGAAAGCAACTCCTAACGATAAATGATAACATGCCATTTAAAAAAAAAAAAAACAACACAATCACAGTCATTGTTCATCAAACTAGTGAAGTGTATTTGTTATACATCTCCTCACCTCAACTACACCCCACAACCCTACCAGCTACAGCTAGCATGTGTTGACTGAAGCTATGGGCCTGCAATGAGGGGGGACTTACATGCTGGTTGGGCATTGGATTGGGTGTTGGAAGAAGCCCCCCTCCAGGTAGGATTCCTGCTACAGCGTTTGCCGGCGCCAGCAGTGACAAAGCTTTAGCCTCATCTGGGATAGAGCCTACACAAAAACCAGCCAAGCATGAGATGACGCAGGGGACTTCCACATCTGCATCCAACTACTCAGGAGACATTTCGGGGAGGGAAAAAAAACAAAAATGCTTCACATTCATTTAAATCTTCTGTATCTTTTTTTTTTAGTTTAGTTTTTTTTGCAAACAACATGGTTACCTTCTAGGTCTGAGAGGAATTCCTTTTTTTTTTATGTCATGTTTAAAAATCATTGCAGTAGCATAACAATTGCTGGGAAATATCACACTACTCCAATGAACACTGCGCAAGAGTATATCACCTGAACATGTTTTTTAAGTCATGAACCAAACGTTAGCAAGCATTTGCGGCTTCTCCGGTTGGTTGTGCCCTCAATTTTCACACTGATGTTTACTGACACAACCGACTCACGTGGGGCGCCATCGCTACTAAAAGCACACAGAGAAAAATCGAGATACACAAAAAAAAGAGAAATTTCAGGGGATTTGGCAACAACACGTGACAGGCTGTTCATACTCACCCAAAGCATCGAGATTAAAAAACACACACAGCAGTTCACACTAAATGAGAATCTGAGTCAGGTTAACGCGTCTCGCTGTCCGCTAGGCTTGTGTAGTCACCTTACCTGTCGCTGGCATCGCCTAGCTTAAGCTACACGCGGCGGCTGGGACAGTCGCACGGCTGTTCCAAACAAAACAATGTGCTTAGGCGTTTTTTACTTCTTTTTCTTTTTTTCAATTTCACAATCTGAATTTGTTGACGGCGGCACACCGTAGTGAAGCAAACCGAAAGAAAGGCCCCTTAAAGTCGCAGTCCACAGAACACACACAAACACCCTGATAACAGACACACAACAATGACAACATTTAAAACAAGAGAAAGAGAGAGAGAAAGAGAGAGAGAGAGAGAGAGAGAGAGAGAGAGAGAGAGAGAGAGAGAGAGGGGGGAGAGGGAGATAATTTTGTTGCAGGAGACAAAACGGTTGGGTGGTATTTTCAGCAGGTTCTGGTATACAGGACTGGCTGAGCCAGGAAAAAGAACTGTAAAACACAACAACAACAAAAAAAGACCTTGTTAAGAGAATTGCACTAACATCGCGTCACGTCAGGTAGGCATCTACGATGAATGAGATCATTTGGAAAGGTTGACAATGCAATTTTCTTTGCCGAGTGTTGCCAATGATGCTATGATCCATCGCAAGCTGCCGCCATTAAGCCATTATTGTAGTCAGCAAGATGGTGCACGCAATTTCATATTGTTGACTACTTTGGTTGACTATATCAGTTATGTGATCAGTTGAATGATAATTTGTGGTTAGGTCATCGCAATCTCTGCATTACTACTGTTGCTGTTATTCTACTG
Organism: Urophycis tenuis; assembly: GCA_036785325.1. Taxonomy (NCBI): domain Eukaryota; kingdom Metazoa; phylum Chordata; class Actinopteri; order Gadiformes; family Phycidae; genus Urophycis; species Urophycis tenuis. Next base: position 2,850,846 of record JAXIVH010000040.1, on the reverse strand, counting down.
CCTGTGTATTTGTCCTTAGCGGACACACTCATTTGGCTATTGGAAGTGCTTCCGGGTTTCGCTGTTCGATTGTGTAGACTGACCATTGGCTCACAGACTTTCTTCAACACCCACCCTATTGCATGAAATCTAAAATACCTTGGAAAAAAATAAATGAGAGAGAGAGAGTGAGAGGCGAGAGAGATGAGAGAGAGAGAGAGAGAGAGAGAGAGAGAGAGAGAGAGAGAGAGAGAGAGAGAGAGAGAGAGAGAGAGAGAGAAATAGCGATTAGAGAGAGATAGAGAGAGAGAGAGAGAGAGAGAGAGAGAGAGAGAGAGAGAGAGAGAGAGATGAGAGAGAGAGAGAGAGAGAGATGAGAGAGAGATGAGAGAGAGATGCATAGTGAGAAGTCAGAAAATGCATAGAAGACACAGGGGAGGGGGTGGGGGGGGGCTGGAATGCTCGCTGGCCTTTTGCAATTGTCTACAATCCCCTGTTGGCAGGCAGAGGACCACTTTCAGCCATCAACGAGGGGGTTGCTTTTGCCTTCTCCACTACAAAAGTCACACACACGTGCGCGCACACACACACACAAACAAATAACAGAGAGAAGTTTAACACAGGGTAGTCCAAAATGGGAGGGGGGGGGGGGGGGGGGAGGGGATAAAATGCATGGTTAAGCATGTACACACACATCTGTTCCCAGTGCATTTGTCTTGTTATCTGCAACACGGCTTGGGAAAGATCACATTCTAGTCTGACAGCAGACTTTGGTATCCTGTGTGTTGTGATCCTTAAAACAAGTGTAACGGTTGCATTTAAAAAAAGAAAACTGGCGATATGGCTTTCACTAGGACACAGCATACCAAAACATCTGTGAGTGTACAGTTCTTCATTCAACACCTCAGGTGTGGGATTATGACGATTTTATGGACAGCTGAAAGACGTAGCAAAAATGTCTGACATTCCCAAAATTACTTCTGTCAGTTCGTAGTGTAATCCCACAAAGTAAAGACGACAGGTGGGAGGGTTCGACCGCGTTAAGGAAGTGCCCCAGAGCCCAGGGGAACATTGCCAATTGAGCAATCATGGCCACGCCCACATGCACATACAAAGGACACCAACCTTCTGCAAACGGGACAACAATCAGTGCTCGGTCCACAAAGACGGTGTTGGTCAGATGCTGGGACACTCCCACAGACTCGTGTTGCTGGAACTTTACAAAGCAGACCCGTGACGTCACTGGCATGGGAGAGTCACTATTGCGAGAAGGGGGGGAGGAAATAGATGGACACTGAATGTATGGAAACATGACAATATGATCGGTAATGTATCATAATTATATTGGCAGTGTTTTTACCACCATATTCAAACGTTTACCTGGGGTAATAGAACAACATTAATGTTGCAAAATGTAGGTCATCATTTGGGATTCATATGGAGTGTATATGCCATTATAATTTACATTATGTCATATTTAAGAATGTTCTATCATTGTTATGCATGTATTACAAATGGATCATCCCCAGCCTGTCCAACAGGTAGAAAGTCAAACAATGGTAGTAGGCATAATAAACAGGCAAAATGACATAACCATGTAAATGCATCCAGGGTGCATAAATAAACAGCAGTGATGCAGTCTAGTCCTCGGCTCTTCTCAGATTTATCCAACTGAAAAGGTTATTCGTTTCTGTTGCATTGGTCTGCATGGTCCTATAGGCTTCATTGTATACTTAGCAATTACACCTTCAATTGCCACTGATAGCTTGGGGTCGCAGCTTGACTTTACTGGCTTTACTGCTTGGATTAAGAATAAAAATGTAACTTATAAATATATACGTGTATATATATACGAAATACATATATCATGTCATGTTAGGGATGGTTAGGCCTAGGTTTAGGTCAGAGTTTGGTTGGACGTGAGGATGGTGGAAGCAACAGATAACGGGAATCAGCATCATCATATCATAAGCACAAAGGGACATTTTTAACCGATAGGAAAATTTAACCGATAGGAAAATGTCAGTAAGGCCAAATATGTTTTGCCTTTTTTAAATAGATTGTAATAAGAATAACCTATATTCCACTAACCCATCACCTAACGTTGATATTTTAGGTGAGAGTTACGCAATCCTTCTCACGAACCACAACACGCCAGCACAGCTTGGTCGAATGCCATGTCCTTTAACGACAAAAACATGACACCTGAGCTTTGGATATAAAATAAAGCACATTTTAAGCAATTTTACACTCACTCTGGTGGAAATAACTTCAGCTCTTCGATGATCCCAAGAAATCCGAACAGCATTCGCATTTGCTCGGATGTTGTGCTTGGAGAAACATTCGTCACTTGAACTACCTTCGTAGAGTAATTCATTTTTTCTCAATAAAAAAATCTCTGAAACAATAACGTTAGTAGCAACCGTTCAATGGTTTGACAGTAAATACGAGTACGAGGTCAAATCCACATAACTGCAGACGGAAAAAATACCCTGCTACAAAGACTTGGCCACCATATTGATAACCCTGGAACCTACTGCGCATGCGTTGTGCAGCTGCTGTGACGACGGTCCCTAGGTTGCAAACACTGTAGTGTACATAAATCATATCAATATGTTAGTATTCTTGCAAAACATTAGTATAGTATTTTCTGACGATGGGGGTATTTCACATACGCACAGACCCTACTCTGACACAAACAATTCCCATTATACATTTGGATGGGTCCTTTTCATTGCTTCACTGAGATGTATAGAAAGAAGTCTTTCTTGGCGTTTGGATCACCCATTTGACTGTACATCAGAGGTGTCAAAAGTATGCACATTCATTTCTCAAGTACTAGCGTTTAAAAAGACTTCTGTAGAAGTTGAAGCATTAAGTCAAGCTTTTTACTCAAGTAAAAGTGTCTTGTTTCAAAACTACTTAAAAGTATAAAAGTAATGTAAGGGGAAAAATACCTGTTTCAGCCGCATATGTGCCCATTGAAAATGAATGCATTTTAGTACAAAGCAAATACATTAAAGAACCATATATGTGTACTACTGAGCATTAACATGTGTTTCATGGAGTGGAAGATATGATGACTAGTTCCCTATAAGTATTGGTACCAAGTAATGGTATAGTAATGTTGCAAAAAGTCAAACTTCAGAGGCATGTTATCAATTACCTTTATTGGACTGTAAAGGAACAGTAGGAAAGTGTTAGGACAATGGATGTAAGATAACAAAACTGGACAAGAAAATTGGTGTACCCAGGGCAGGCTTAATAACATTTACCTTTGTATGGTTGTCTACATACATTATACAGTGTGTGACATGACGGCTCTACGCATGGAACATGAACTGGGGAGACAACGCCCTTTTCTAATAATTATAAAGGATTCATTAAAGAATAAAGCTAAGTTTAAGACTTAGTAAATAAAATAAAGAAGTCTGGTGCAGTGAAATGTAAGTAACCAAAAGTGTCATGCAAAGTCAGTCTCGGGGTAACAAAACAAAGGACACAGAAAGCCCAGACACCAGGAGGAGGGAGCAGCAAAGACTGTCTGGTGTTCACAGAGTTTTCATCCCGCTGCCAGTCAGGCACACCTGAACCGCATCACCTGTTCAGAGAAGCACGAGAGCACAGAGGGGGAGAGAGAGAACAGGCAAGCCAACCGGCAGGGGCGGAGTCAAAGACTCACCAGGGTCGCCCCAATCAGTGCTGTCAAAATGAACGATCCAAGTGATTAATAAAGAAAATTTAAAAATAACTCACAATCCTTCAGGTATCACACTTTGGACTCAATACACAACAACAGGGTAATCTACATCAGGATGTACATCAGTTAAGCACAGAAAATTGGCTTTGTTCAGCCACAATAGCAGCTGGTTCTCAATGTTCTTTGAGTCAATGCAACATTAAACAGTCTTTCACAGGCTGCTGAGGCAGGGAATGCCATATTAAGTGATAGCTGGCACAGAGCTGGGAAGGACTTCAGTACCTCTACTGAGTCTCCCCAGGTACGCATCCAACTGCTGGCTGGGTCGTTTCAAGAGGGCCGGTCTGCTTATGCGGTAATTGGCTGTAACCTTCCACCCCTTCAGGACTTGCACACCTCCAGGGTTCTGAGGCGGGCAGCTAGGATTGTGGCCGACCCCTCTCATCCCGGACATAAAATCTTTGACCCTCTCCTCTCTGGCAGGAGGTTGCGGTCCATCAGGACCAAAACCTCCCACCACATGAACAGCTTCTTCCCAGCAGCAGGTGGGATCATGAATCTGTCCCGGGACCCCCCTCACCCCCACCCCCCACCCCCACTGACAATATCACTCTTTGCACTCCTTGCACCATACACTTTAAGACACTGTTGCTTGTTGTTTCTATTGTCTATTGTTGGTGTTGTTTTGTTGTTTGTTCACTGTACTGTTGACTGTTGTGCACGAACCACCAGGACAAATTCCTCGTAAACCTACTTGGCAATAAAGTTCTTCTGAGTTCTGAGTTCTGACCGTCTATGGTTCTGACCCAGGTCCTCCCCCAAACGCGTGCCTATTCTTAGTACTTTATAAACCAGCTGTAGACTATAGCTCTGCACAATTAACTTACAAATATTACATATATCAATAATACAAGCCCAGATAATATTTGGCGAAAGTCGAATTTCAAATCTCACACAGAGCCCACCAAAGGAACTTGCAACGTTGGATCATAGCCTACTTCTAGCAAGCAAACCATGGCATGTCTTGGCATTCACCTAGCCATAGGAAAACATGTTACATTTACCATTAGTACGTCACTACAATATGTTGTCAATAACCGACTGATAATAACAAACTTTCAACTTACTTTGAAAGTTGCTTTTTCAAATTAGACGGCGAGTTTTCGAAAGCCATTAGTTCGTGGTACTTTCGGTGCGCGAGTTTGCGGCGCATTCGAAATGAGTTGTTTTGCATCCAACCATTTCAAAATTCATAATTCCTCCAGGTACCAGGGATGTACCAGGGTTGGCTGGTCTTCCTGGCAACCAGGCTCCTCGCTGGTGCCTGGTTGGGACCCGGACTACTAGGCACTGTCAGGTGCAGGTGCGATGGATCGCGTACAACAATCCAATAGGCTGTCGGAATGGTTTATGTTTCTCACCCACCACCATCACATTCACTCTATCTAGTTGTGTGTGTGTGTGTGTGTGTGTGTGTGTGTGTGTGTGTGTGTGTGTGTGTGTGTGTGTGTGTGTGTGTGTGTGTGTGTGTGTGTTCGTGTGCGTGCGTGTGTGTGTGTGGCATTCAGAGTAATAATTTCTGAATAGCAGAGTTCTACTATCAATAACAGACCGTTATTGCGAACGCAGTAGTTTTCCTACTGTGATAAGTGTTTTTGGCGGGAGCAATAAAATAAACAACATTTTGTGATATATTTTGGCGCATCACTCACTGTCAGGGCCTATATTAGCATTATGTCATCACACGCGTTACTATCTGAACATATTCTAGAATTCCTTTCAGTGTGGAATTTACTCACTAAGACACCATTACAACCAACACTTAAGAAGAAATTTGCTTATCTTGTTTTCTCTACCGACACCGTTTTTTTGTACGACTGAGATGTCATTTTATTCATTCCCCGGAGCAGGTAGGCCTAATATGAATGTTCTTCTCTAAATGTAACTTGGCACTTAGCAAGAGATGTAGCAATGGTTAAACTAGCAATTGGAATGCTTGAAACTTGTTCTGGTGACTTTGCTTACTGTATTAACAGCAATGAAAGGTTTCACCTTCTTCTGACTTACTGTACTGTACTTCTTGTAAGTCGCTTCCAGATAAAAGTGTCTGCTAAATGCCCTAAATGTAAATGTAAATGTAAATGAATATAAAGTACAACTAACCTTGGAATGCAGTTTTATATCAAGCCATTTAAGTACTATGCAACATTTTTCTGTCTCATAACTATAATATATATGTTGTAATAGGGGTGTATTGTAATTGTAATACACCAATGGCAATCGTAGAGGTGGGTTCATTGGTTTCCCCCTTGGACCCCCTGCAGCCCGTCGCCCCACGCCCTGCCTCCTTGTTTTGAATGACCACATCAACGTGTACCATGGCTTTGAGACCATGTGGCTTCCAAACAGCGGTGACGATGAGGATGGTGAAGGCCGTGCGGCCCGCCCTCCCTTCGGCTACATCCCCCATATGGAGGAGGAGGACTCCGATGGTGAGGAGCAGGGCGAGGAGCACCGCTCCGTTTTCAACGACAGCGACGAAGAGCATGATGAAGAGGACTCGTGGGATGCAGATGACAGCGAGACCACTGAGGACTCTGAGGATTATGACGATGATGACTGTCAGTCCGTTGCCAGCCAGGACTCTGGGTACGAGAGCGATTCTTCCTTGGAGGAAAGCCCAGAGAACTCCAGGCCCTCCTCTCCTCGAGATATCCCAGAGAGCCCCAACGTCAGGGCGTGGAATCCCTGCTTCCCCCCTCCAGTCCACCAGGAGCCCAACGTGGACCACTTTGCTTTCCCTGAAGAGCTGAGCTCCAGGTCGCCGATGAGTGGTGCTGAACCATTGTGCGCTCCTCATCACGTTGCACCTTCCAGAAGGAGGAGACTGGAAGAGGCCTTCGGCGAGTCAGGGGAATCTGGCGGCGGGGCCCAGAAGAGGCAGTGCTCAGAGTCTAGGGACCGTGACGAGGGGCCCTCCTCCTCCACATCTAGACGCGGCTCCCCCAGAAAGAGGAACTGTGACGACAGCGGTGGCACTGAGGGCGCCGGCACAAAGAGGCCGAGAGAGTCTGAAATGGACTCTGACTGAATAGAAGTTCAACTTCTGACTGGATGTTGTTTCCCCAGACATTGATGCATACCCCTTCATAACCTCCAGCCGTGTCTCCATTGTAAATAAACAAAAAGCAAATGTGATGCTTTCTGCATCTGCCTTTTTGTCATCACAATTGAGATTTATTGCAATTACAACCGTTTTTGACTTTACAATATGGTCAAGATGTCTACCCGGGTCACATCATTGTTTTTGGTCCCTCGCGTGCAATTGTGATTTATACATGAAGGACTTGTTGCAGCAGTTGCCATCCGTAAATTCATGCAATTACCAGCAGAGGTCGCCCGAGCATTCCCCAAAAACTATGTTTTTTTATTGACGTATTGTACACGTCAAGAATAGTATTTGTATATTAGAACATGTGAAAGTAACGTCATGAACAAAAACAGTTTTTGACAATTAAGACCAACAACTGTACAAATGTCAACAAATGAAAGTAAGTTCGATATATTGATGTGGGCTATAAGTATATGCATTGGCAAAGGTCCCTTCTTATGTATAGGTTACATGATATTCATTGAATATTCTAGATTATTGCCCCTAGTTGGCCTCTATCTACCGTGTTTATGTTTTTTTATGGGAAAATATAAGATGTTGGCTTCATAAGGATATGATGATATTAGAGACTAATAGTTACATCATCATAGTTTATAGGAGATAACATGACTTCATGCATTTCATTATAGGGCTGACATCATTTATGAAAAGGGTTTAGGGCCCTAGCGACTATTGGATATGGATTTATCCCTTCGATGCTTTGCTAATATTTCATCACAATTTAAGTACAACTGTATTGGCAAGATTAGGCTCACAGATTTGAGGATCACATGGGTCTGGGTAGGACATTCTTTACCTTGATTTGAATTAAACAACAGTTTGGGCAATACTGAATTGAATGACAATATCAAGGAAGTACCTATCAATCAATCTAAATACATGGAAAGATCAATTCACTCCAAATAAATCTAAAGATGAATTCACTTTAAATTAATCTAAAGATCAAGTCACTTTAAATTAATCTAAAGCTGTGTGTATGTGTGTAGGATTTAGAAGGTCTTACTTGAATACCCCCAAAATATGAACTCTCTCTCTCGTTATATTAGGGTTGTTCTATTTTGTTTGGTTTTGTTAAACCCCCACAAAATCTAAACCCTTTTAAAATAACCAGAGCTATCCTTGTACATGATTAGTCACAGGGTCAGAGACCCAACCATGTGCTGTAGTGGTCCATTCACAACCCTGTTGAGGCCAGACACAGTGCCCTCTAGTGCTAATGGTGTTATTATTGCCCAGAAGACTTTCAAACAATGCTGCTCTTGTCTTCACGTCATGTTGACATAATCCCCATACCTGGATTACGGTTGTAATGACACAAGAAAATGTGAGCTCCCTTTGTTTCGCAATGAAGAACACATAGACACATGAAATCCAACCGACATTCCCGATGTCAATCTTAAAGAAATTACAATTCATGTTTATTTTTGCCCAAAATTTTGATTTTCAAAATACTGCATGCATTTCTTAAACCTTTTCCATTATTTTAAACACAAATTCTTATCATTTTGCTCCGCAGTAACTTCCATACTTTTGAACTAAGTCCATTTTTAAAAGGATTACACTTTCAAAGAATGGGCTCTAACTTTGTGAAATACCTAATAAATCCGGTCTCAACGGGGTCGGCCATAGAGTCAGCTAGAAAAGGATATTGGCACAATGGAATTTGTGTTCACCGTGCAATTTGATTGGCTGGCAGGATGGTTTACAGCATGATGGGCAGTCCCTAGTGCAGGAATCCAAAGTATATATCTAGCAAATATATATATATCGGCCTGTATAGGCCTACCTCAATAAGGTGGAAAATTACACATCTCTATTTCCAAAGTGACCAGAAACGATTTGATTGTGGTTGTGTGATTACACAGGACGAAGCCATGGTTAGCAGGTGAGTTTTAAATCTTCTTCCTAACTGTGTAATAAATTACAGTGACTATAATATAGAATATCGTTTTTTAACATTCCTTGCATTTTGGCCTTATCAGAAGGTTTATTAAAATGCAACCCACTTTATCGAGCTGTGACTCTGGTTTTATGAGCTGGATACTTGATTTGATGATTTGATTTGATTTGATTTGATGTTTCTGATCAATCCTTTTCTTTCCCGGGGACTTGAAGGCTCTGTGTGTTTGACACCGACTATCTAATACTCTTGGGAGATTTAAAGGTCATATCGGTCACTTTGACCTTATAGAAATGTTGAGAAAACATGAACTGGGTGACCTTAAGAAACATGTAAAAAACACAAACTTTTGGTCACAGAGAGAAACGTTCTACTATGATGGAAATCTCCTCCTGCTTCAATGGTATCATGTCATCTTGACATTTCAGATTTGAACACCCTGCGGGCGGCTACAAAAAGATTTTTGAGACTTGTGAAGAGTTGGCTGAGCCTCTTCCAGCAATAGTCAAAGGTGTGTAGGCATCGTCCTGCTGTCATTTATTTATAAACCCTGTGTGTCTGCTACACATTGGAGACGAACAAAGAACAATATTTTTGATTTATAGATGTATCCACAGTGTTGCAGGGAATATCCATTTGTATTCCTGCCCTGCCACTTGTGAATGATGTTGACGTTGGCATTTCACAGGTAAAATTCCTTCCTTCCTGAGAGGGAGTCTTCTGCGCTTAGGACCTGGTCTTTTTGAGGTTGGAGATGAGCCTTTCTATCATCTGTTTGATGGCCAGGCACTAATGCACAAATTTGACTTCAAGAATGGACAGGTTACCTACTTCAGAAAGTGAGAAAACAGACCAGGGATTTGTATATTCACGCACTGGACACTCACTGTTGATTAAAACCACTGAATACGAATGCTTTCCTGTTTCTTCTGATCTCTGTGTTCACATCCAGGTTTGTCAAAACGGATGCTTATGTACGAGCCATTACAGAGAAGCGTGTGGTCATCACTGAGTTTGGCACATTTGCTTATCCGGATCCCTGTAAAAACATCTTCTCCAGGTGTGTTTTCTAAAAGACTCAGGGAAATTGTTTTCATAATGACTAAAAAGGAAGTAATTATTATTCATAAGTATATTCATAAGTATAGAATAGAATAAACCAAGAATCTGGCTACTTTGTCCCCCATAATACACAGAGAGAGAGAGAGAGAGAGAGAGAGAGAGAGAGAGAGAGAGAGAGAGAGAGAGAGAGAGAGAGAGAGAGAGAGAGAGAGAGAGAGAGAGAGAGACAGAGAGAGAGAGAGAGAGAGAGAGAGAGAGAGAGAGATGTGACTGTTTTGTGACTGAATACTAAATGTAAGTACTAAATGGAGTCCATCTGTTTCTGTCTATCATTATTGTTTTATGAATCTGATTGGCTTTTGTATTGCAGGTTTTTCTCTTACTTCAAGGGTGTTGAGGTGACAGATAATTGCCTGGTGAATGTTTACCCAATTGGCGAGGACTTTTATGCTGTGACAGAAACCAACTACATCACTAAAGTCAACACAGATACTTTGGAGACGATGAAAAAGGTGGAACACTATCTTCTGTCCTTTCAATACAGCTTTAGTTAGATTAAGGATTACGGATTAGTGCAATTTGTCATACCCTAGCATTTGCCTGAATGACACAAAGCCATTTTATCAAGTCTTAAGTGTAGATTGCAGAGGAGTCTATAGCGCACACATGGAAATTATCCAAATTATACTGAAATAATCTTTATTTCCACGCAGGTTGGGGATTAGGTTAATTGGTGTCTCTAAATTGACCATAGGTGTGTATGTGAGTGTGAATGGTTGTTCATCTATATATGTTAGCCCTGTGATAGGCTGGCGACCTGTCCAGGGTGTACCCCGCCTCTCGCCCGTTGCAGCTGGGATTGGCTCCAGCCCCCCCGCGACCCTTGTAGAGGATAAGCGGTTACGATAATGGATGGATGGATGGATAATGGATGGATGGATGGATACTGAAAGTATCTTTATTTCCACGCAGGTTGATTTGTGCAACTTTGTCAACGTCAACGGAGTGACCGCCCATCCCCACATTGAGAGGGATGGAACAGTGTACAACATTGGGAACTGCATGGGGAAAGGGGCAACACTGGCCTACAACATCGTCAGGATGCCCCCAACACAGAAAGGTTCATCTTGGCCATTCATGTGATTAAGATTTCTGTGTAACGTATGGCCAGGCGGGGGGGGGGGGGGTTCATTCAGTCTTTGAAGAGTTAAACAGGCAGCCCACTCAATAATAATCATTGCTTACATTAATCAAATACAATACTGTTTTCTCTCTCACTTAGATAAATCTGATCCTGTTGAGAAGTCCAAGGTGGTGGTTCAATTCCCCAGCTCTGAGAGATTCAAGCCTTCCTATGTGCACAGGTGTGTGACACTTGCACCACACACACACACAGAGCACAACACACAGTTTAGAAACTGTGTGTGGAACATTATCAATTTGTCATACTTCATTTAACAATATCATATCTTCTTTTTTTTTTTTTATCCCAGCTTTGGCATGTCTGAGAACTACTTTGTCTTTGTGGAGACCCCAGTGAAGATCAACCTGCTGAAGTTCTTGAGTGCCTGGAGCATCCGAGGTTCCAACTACATGGACTGCTTTGAGTCCAACGAGACCCTTGGGGTGAGAATCCTAGAATCCATTGAGCCAACTGATTGCTCGTGTGTTGGGTTTCCTGTGTGGAGAGGGCCAATATGTCATCCTACTACACGGTGTTAGTATGATGAACACAGATGACCATTGTCCATCTGTGTTCACAGACGTGGTTCCACATCGCCAAAAAGGAGCCTGGAGAGTACATCGACCACAAGTTCAGAGCGGCAGCCATCGGCCTCTTCCACCACATCAACACGTATGAAGACGAGGGCTTTATTGTGGTGGACGTCTGCGCGTGGAAAGGGTAAATACTGGAATAACTAGATCACGTGAATTTGGAATTGCTCTACTTTTGTGATTATATTTTTTTGACGGGTAAAAACACAAAATGACCAATGGTTTCCCTTCTGAAAATACCATTCATTAGATGTTGTGCTTTTTGCGTCCGCGTGCCGCAGCTTTGAGTTTGTGTACAACTACCTCTGGCTGGCCAACCTGCGCGCCAACTGGGAGGAGGTGAAGAAGGCGGCCATGATGGCTCCCCAGCCGGAAGTGCGCAGATACGTCATCCCCTTGGACATCCACAAGGTCGGTCACTCGTTAGCCCTTACATTAACAGTACAGAGGGCCACGACATTGCATCATGTCCCGCACCAACGTGCCTGACAGTGTTCTCCTCATGCTGTTTGACCCACCGTGGCAGGAGGAGCAGGGGAAGAACCTGGTCAGCCTGCCCTACACCACGGCCACAGCCGTGATGCACTCTGATGGGACCATCTGGCTGGAGCCCGAGGTGCTGTTCTCGGGGCCTCGTCAAGGTATCCACATACACACACACACGTACATGCACACGCACGCACGCACGCACACACACGCGCGCATGCACACGCACACACACACACACACACACACACACACACACACACACACACACACACACACACACACACACACACACACACACACACACACACACACACAGGGCCACTGAAGCCTTGTTCATAAACATTTGATTCAGATATGTATTGTTGCTCTTATCTGGTATATTTATGCCATGTGCCTTTCCCCCCCCCACCCCCTCTGTTGTTACTACTAGCCTTTGAGTTCCCCCAGATCAACTACGAGAAGTATGCCGGGAAGGACTACACCTACGCCTATGGCCTGGGTCTCAACCACTTCATCCCAGACCGGGTACGTACAGATGGACGTTGTGGTTTGAACTGAAACATGCATTCAGATAACCGTGGTGCACCCCGCTGGGTGACATCGTACCAACCAATACACGTGTGGGTCACTGCTGCCGTGGTTTTCACAGATCTGTAAGCTCAACGTCAAGACCAAGGAGACCTTGGTGTGGCAGGAGCCCGACTCCTACCCCTCCGAGCCCCTCTTTGTGCAGACCCCCGACGCCATCGACGAGGACGACGGTGGGTGTGACGGGGGGGAACAGCCACGAGATTTGGGTGGAGGGTTGAGTATTCACAAAAGAGGGACTTAAGAATGATGAACTCAGAACCTGCTGGTTTGCTTGTGGTTGCCTCCAGGCGTGCTTCTCACCATCGTGGTTGCCCCCGGCGCCCAGAGGCCGGGCTACCTGCTCATCCTGAACGCCAGGGACCTGTCGGAGATCGCCAGGGCCGAGGTGGAGTGCACCATGCCCGTCACCTTCCACGGGATGTACAAACCCTAGTCTGCTGGAGACGGCCGGAGCAGGAGCAAGGTCCATTGTACCTCCGTCCTCCACCGCTTTCCTCTGGAACAGGAAGGAGGAATAACTAGATTACATTTATCAATGTTTTAAGGAGGGGACGATTTGAATGAAAGTTATTGTATACCTCCTTTTTATGTGGTCTTGATTTCGGTTGGCTGGGGGACAAGAGTGCCATCCATTCTAATGTGAATGTTTGAATCAAATTTCATGGAGCATTTTGTCATATTCCACTGATTTCTTTAGGACAGAACTTCACAAAGCAGAACTGGTTTGTTAGGAAATGCTACAGTACATTGTACAATGTCATGTCTGTGATGAAAATAAATTGATATTTGTTGTTTGTTCACAAGCTGTGTCCCCCACTGTTTTTGGATTGCAACAATGTATAATCTGTGGAAGCTATAAACATCGAAACAAGTTAATACAATATAGCAAAAACATAGTGTATTGCCTGTATGCATCCATTCAAAGGGATCCTGAGCAAAGATTATGTAGCTGATCATATTGCTCTGAGCTCCCTAAAAGAGTAAGCCAGAGTAGGTTTCCCTTCGAGAATTCAGATCAAATATCGTGCTTTTGGAGTGTTGATCCAATTAAATGCATTGCACTACTGGATTCTAAAGTACCCTAAAGCTAAACTTTAGGTATATAAACAACAATACCTTTATTTTATTAAACGGCTCGCTTGAAATATCGCCCCGATCCGCGTAACAACAACACGTGGAACATTCCATAGTGTTGCCAGACCAGCAAATGAATCCTTCTTCAAAAGCTTTTGTTTCCCTAAAAGTTGCCCAACTGTAATCTCTACCATCATCAGCCAACAGCGTGCAGATATTGTACGGTTAGTGAATCACTGCAAAGCGGCTTTACTGCGTCACCGGTTAATCATCAGAACAAACGGCCATAGTGTTACTAATTACTGTGAATAACATGCAGATGTGTGGCTCGGTGATTGTGAAACATCGTGAACTGTTAAGACCCTACCTACACTGCAGATTGTTCTCACAAGCTGATGACCGTGGCATATAGATATGTCATTTGTTCAGCAGACCCCCTCGTTTTCAGTGCGACCACCCTGACTGCGGTGGTCGTGTGTGATCGATCGAGGTAAACCCTGCGATGGTGGACGATCTGACCAGGGGTAGTTTCAATTGAGCAACCAGTGGCTCTCTGTAATCTTTCTCCCAGAATTAACCCTTTAAACTCACGAAAGGCCATTATTTGTCTCGTGTCTTTGGCTAACAACGTGCGTCTTTACAATTCAGCCCGACAAACGTGTGCTTTCAGATTTATTTTTGTTTTACATAAGGGCGTGTTAGACTTCAAAAACAGAATGACATGGACATTTTCAGAGAGTTCAAACCAAAGTAAAAAAGAAAAAAAAAGAAAAGGAAAAAGGAAATGCTGAAATAGAAAAAGCCCATGACTGAAAGGTGTAATCTCAACTCTCTTTCTCGGAAATTCATTCGGGACAGAGGTTTGCATAGTCATGCTCAAACTATACGTAGCATTACAGCTTAATAGTTAGGGTGGTTAGTTTCCTAAATACACAATGGAGTCTATAAAACTACAACAATTGGCCAAGACACAAGGTGAAAATAAAAAATAAAAAGGATTGCAACCAAAAACAAACGTAACACAGCATCACACATGAAAATCAAACCACACACTGCAGCTTCATCCCGACGAACTGCAACAAAACTCCCCAAAACACAACCAAAGATGGAGCCTACGGACAATCGACCGATTTGACCTAGACAGGAACATGGCATGCCTTGTCACGTAATCTAGCCTACTTTCTGTCACAGTGGAGCGCACCTCTGTCCCTCTATACAGACATTGAAACACAACAAGGGGTCACACAAGCAGAACACACCAGAGGCTCTCACTACAGAATTACACAATTCATGAAATAGGTCATTGTGATGATGACGGTCACCATTGAGGGTTTTGAACGTCACATTTCGGCAACGCAAGAGAGAGAAAAAAAATGGAAAGCAATACAATGGATAGTGCAAGATATTAAAAGTATATATTAATCTATGAATTCCATTATAGTCATGTAAGTAAAGTGCAAATCTCTGGATCAGATGAGTATTTGTGCAAGCGTTATTCAGTTCAGGCTGATCCACCTCATGCATTTGAGCCCTTTTGCATTGGCGAACCAGCTTCTATTGTTTCCCCCTCAACTCTTTGGGTAATATGCATTACCTGTCACAATTCAAATGCTGAACGTGTCATCCTTCAAATCAGAAAGTTGTTTTTGACACAACTTTGGATACACACTTCATGAGAGCGGCAGTGTGGCCACGGTATATATAGGAAACTCAATGAGACCCACAGGGAGGCCATTGAGTTCAGTAGCCCAAGAGTCATCTAGCCTAAATCTGCATTACATATACATGGTTGCTGAACGGCGGCTTGTGGATTCTGGGAAATGTAACAGGGTTTCATCACTCAACACGACCAGTGTACAATGTTGTATTTTACACCCACCTCAACAAAGTGCAAAGCTTTTTTTTGTTGCTCTAGTTTTTTTTTTTTTTTTTTTATAAGCAAGAACAAATCTAGCAGACATAACTAACATCAGGATGTCACCAGTTGAGACTGCACAAACTGAACCAATTAAATTCTTGCTGACGGAATTTGGTCAGTAAAGTCAGTAGCAGAAACATCTAAATGAATGGAGGCGAACCAAGTAAAACAAATGCCATTTGGGATGAGACGCCACCGAGACCAGCTCAAGTGGAAATGCACACACCCCTCCCCTTACCAGCACACACACACACACACACACACACACACACACACACACACACACACACACACACACACACACACACACACACACACACACACACACACACACACACACACACACACACACACACACACACACACACACACAGACACAGTTATAGGCGCTGGATCAGTTGCATCACTGAACACTGCGGGCAGCACAACAGATGCATCACAACAACCACAGTCATGCACTGTTGTCTGAAAAGAAAGATTTGTATCGCCATCTTGTCTTGATTATTCTAGCAGTGTCGATTGAGTATCACGCCTAGGTGGATCGTAAGTCATGTCCATCAAATAGACCATAATCAAAAGAGTCTTTTGTTTTTTTTGTAGTTTTTTTTACAGTGGGCCCCAGCCACACTATTGACTGCACACCAACACACTACAGTGCAGCAGGGATGTTTTGTTTTATATGCGTGTGTGTGTCTGTATGTGTGCGAAGGGACGAGGGAAAGGCGTGGTCAATGTTATAGCATCAGGTGGAGAGACAGGTCGGTCAGTTGGTCTCGTAGGAGGAGAGCAGAGCGGCGTCCACGGGCTCCATGCACGAGGGGCAGGTGAAGGAGCGCCTCAGCCAGTCGTCTATACAGTCCATGTGGTAGATGTGCATACAGGGCAGGAACCTGATAGGGTCCCCGTAATCAAAGTCCATCATGCAGATCACGCACCTGGGGGGGACATTGGGAAAAGCACCAACGGTGGATTAAGATGTAGTTCAGGTCCAAAACAAAGTCCAACGTACTTACATGTGATAGTTGGTTAAAATAGTAAAAGAAAAAAAAAACTCACTCTCTGATCTTTTTCTCTGAGCCATCTTGCCCTCCGTCATACACCCCCTTGGGGAGGTGTTGAATGAGGCCGATGCGCTGTGCAATGCGAATCTGCTCTTCTTCTGTCAACTGGGTGGCCAGGCGAGTCTGACTGGGGGTGGGGTGGTACATTGGCATGTTGGCCTGCTCCTGGAAAACAAAAAGGGAGAAAACACCATTTCACGTTTTCAGTCATCTCAGCCAATAGCAAGTCAGCAAACATTAGTGTCCTGAAAATATCACACACCAAACAAGAAATACTCAATTAGTTACTCATACTAGGAAAATAAGTATGCTGTTCTATATCGATAAACCTATGGGAAAATTACAACACAATAACAATACGATATCGAAGACATAAAGAGTTTTTGATTGTACATTGCGATAGCATGAAAAAAGACTGCAAAACAGTGTCACACCTGATAGGGCGGAGGGGGCTCCAGGTCTGGGTCTGGCCCTTCACCATAACTTGCCCGGTCTGACTGGGAATCATGAAGCAATGATATATCGTCCGATGTCGGAGATTTTAGACAGTTGCCCATATCTTTCTTTTCGCAGTCAAGGCTGAACGATTTGCTAGCCAGACGACTAGCTGTCTAGTTTGTTGTTGCTGAACTTGCTGTCGCGCCTTACTTATTTGGCCTCAAATGTTGTACTTCGATGCTATTATAATTTTAAATCATTTAACATCCAAGTACGAACGATGTCCTGTGCATTATATTATAAAGAACATACATGCGTAAGATGTCGAAGCATTTGCCGATGCTAACTGCTGGTGAACATTTTACACCGACCAGCTGAAGACATCAAAACAAAGAACTCCCTTCGTATGGTTAGCAGTCTGGCTAACTAGCCACTAGCCAGTTTAGCGACTTCCTTGATACACAACGTTCATCTTCCGTGGAAATCAAATTCCGGATAAAACATTCACATTGTCGGCACCGGTAAACCTAAACAAAACGTATGTATCTATTGGATTGTGCAGACATCCTCTATGCTACGCGAATAAGTATCATAAACGGTTTGTTTTCTTTGCTAGCCTAGCTCTCCCTACCCGATGACATGTCGGGCCATTGGAGATGACGTCATGGATTGCGTTGTTGTGCTTTGTCTTCACTTTAGCAAATTCATTGGTTGGATTTCCAAAACGTCAAACTGTTCTGTTTTATTATTTTAATCTAACCCGATATGATGATTTGATGTGAAAAAATGTATGCCTATTCTTAAAATCATATATTACATTTTAATAAAATGGACAGGCAATAAAAGTGCAACTTGATGACACCTTTATTTGTATTTACAAGTATTGTACACATAAAAACCAACAATTAATTGCATTCCAGTAAATTATGGTACAGACCTTCATGTTTTTGGTTAAGTGAGCCTCACAGAATCGGCCTACTTCAGGCAAATTAAACAAATACAAATACCTATGAACATTGAAGGAATGTATTCAGCTTCAAAGCGAACCAGCTCAATAGGGTTATGTAACTTGTTATTTTGTTAAATCTTACAGACAGCATTTTTCCTGTACATTATTAGTAATTAGAATAGTAATTTGTGAAGCAATGGTATGTCATGAAGTCTAGTTTCTTTACAGTTGCCTGCAATGGTTTATTCAATATTCACAAAGAAGAAACATTTGCTAAAGAGTTGAAAAGAGCTAATTTAGTTTGAGTATTTACTTATTATTTTTCATATACCACGGTATTTTTCAATTGGAAATATAAAAAGGTCCTAAAATTATAAATTGTAAAGGCAGAGTAAGGGTAGGCCTATGTGTTTAATAGGGTATCAAACAAAAAGAGCCTACTAAAAATGCCAGCTATAATGGAAGTTTGACATTATAGATCTATGTGAAGGATTTTGTATCACTATAATACACTATTTAATTCACAATTGTATTTAATTTGGTTACTAATATCTCTTCACTCGATCCTCCCTCAGTTTCACATATAATAATACCAATACTAGCAATATATCATAACAAGTCTATTGCATTCATGTGGCTATATTAGAGTCGACTGACCAGTGAAGGTCCACGCTATCAGGGCGCCCAGCTGTATTCATCAGGTCAAAGAAACTGTTGCAAAAATGTATGGAAAATGCCTCGATGATCACAATGTATATACAAAAAAAAGGGTATATTTAAAAGAAAGTTTGGTCCTCCTTTGTCCCATAGTTATATGTCCACACATCCACCAGACACAGTAAGAAGCAACACTGAGCCATGATAAGTAACACCTCCAGAAATGACAATACCTATTGACATGTAGGACATTTATTCATTCCGCTCATAATTCCTCCCATTCACTGAAGTTATACACCATGTACCCGAGGGAATATCTGAAGTTCATTATTACTATCCAATTCCAATTTAAGTCACTCAAATGCTTTTTTCTTGATGTTTTGTGTGAATTGGACACAACAGGTTCCGGAGATACTGTTCCAAGGTGTACCGTTTCTTCTTTTAAAGTTCACTTTGTTTTGACTGAGCATCCCGCAGCCTGGCCAATTAGCACACTTAACACCACGCACAGTCACATCGTCGCCGACTCCTTCGCGTTGTTCCCCCACATCGTTCCCACTGAGCCGCAGCGTCTTCCTCCTCCTCCTCTTCCTCTTCTCTCCTCCCCGGGTTAGTTTAGCACCTGTCCTCCTCTTCAGTGTCACTCAGGACATCCCCGGCCGCCACAGACACCGTCTGCGCCAGCCGCTTCCGGAAGTGTCCGTTGGGGATCTGCCAGCCGCTCCGCGAGCGCGTGCGGGCGGAGC
>JAXIVH010000040.1:2801334-2826334 GCA_036785325.1 Urophycis tenuis | reverse complement strand
CATTCCCCCCCCCCCCGTTAAGACAACATGACAACACAGGGGCTGCGGCGGCGACATCCACGGGTCATCAAACACAAGACGTGTCAACACAGAAACGGGACCTCGGGCGATCTTGATTTCTAGAGCGGTGCGTATGAGGGACATCAGCGTGGACGTGAAGTGGACACTCATGTCCTCGTCCACCGGCATGTTCATCAGCACCAGCCTCTGGAGGGAGACACAGACGAGGGGGACGCTCCGGTGGTTAGAGTGTCTACAGCCTCAATGTCCACATGTCTACTTGGGAGGCATCACTGGGTAAGAATAGGCCTCTCACCCTGCCACACCTGCTCATAGAGGAACAGGTGTCGGTTACTTCCACTGACATGTGTCAGGTCATGGAAACTAGGGACACAAGTCATCCCATGGGCATTTTGAGTTATTCACAGTTATCATTCTGAAAGTGTAGTTTCTAAGCTTTCCAACGATAACACATGGAAATCTGATAATATTTGAAGAAGTTGTGGCCATTTGAAAGTAGGCACATCACGAAAGCTAAAACTGAGAAAAAGCCTCCTAAAGATTTGCGGTTGTCACCTCTCTCTCCTGACTGGGGAGCACAATGGTGGTCAACTGCATCTCATTCAGATAACCAATACTGTTATCTGAAACAGGGAGGCTTCTTCGTGATCTCAACTAACAGATTCTGCAAAAAAACGAAAATCACGCATTTTGAAAAAAAAACCACTTCTTTGTTAATATGCGGAAATGTCGTGTTGGCGACTTGTGTCCTTGGATTCCATGACCCGACACATATGTCTGTGGAAGTAACTTCCTAATAAAAGTGACGGGAGATGAACTCACACGACCACTACCTACCTTTACAGTGAGTGCGGTCATTACCTTGTATGCGATCTTGGCAGGGCATTTCTTCCCCAGGCCCAGCGGGGGGGACATGTGAGTCAGCATCTCGTACATGGCGGTGTAGTGGATGCGACCGCTTGGAAATTAAAACACAAAACGAGAAGACAGGCATGTCAAATGTGATGACAGGTATGGAGGAA
The DNA here is from genome assembly GCA_036785325.1 of Urophycis tenuis. Classification (NCBI taxonomy): domain Eukaryota; kingdom Metazoa; phylum Chordata; class Actinopteri; order Gadiformes; family Phycidae; genus Urophycis; species Urophycis tenuis. The sequence continues at coordinate 2,825,291 of JAXIVH010000040.1, read as the reverse complement.
TTATCCATTTCAGAAGGCGGGATGAGTGTAAGGATGTTGGTTTATTTGTCTTTTAACCAGAATGCCACTAGCCATGCCAGCTTGATCCCCTCAGAACGCAGTGGCAGTGCACCACAGAGGCTGCCCTCTGCTGGACAGTTTGGGTAACACCTGGAGGCCGACTCCACTGACCTCTACGGCCTTCTCCATTAAAACATCTGGAGTCTGGCTGAGACTAGTTGTGAGTTTAAATACAAGTGGGAAATGTTTTTGTTGTAAGTATCTTTGATTGTATATTCCAAAATAACCAATTTCTAAAGTAACGTATTGACAACGTACATCAGTACAGTACAACACAGTTCAGTACAATACAGTACAATACAACACAGTACAACACAACACAATAGAGTACAACACAGTACAAGGAATATAAGTCAGTACCACGCAGAGCGGTCAAACTCCCCCCAGATACGGACAAACTCATCCAGATGGTGCGGGCCCAGGATGGAGGAATCCCGCGTCAGGTACTCAAAGTTATCCATGATCACCGCCACAAAGAGGTTCAGCATCTGCCAGGAGCAACGCACACAGTGTCAGGAGAGCGGCCGGCCGAGCGTCGCCGCCTGGGTTCAGAGGTCAGAGGTTAGCGGGCCGGCGGGCGCTCACCAGGAAAGAGCTGAAGAAGATGAAGGAGACGAAGTAGCAGTAGGCGAACTCGGTGCCGCAGCCCCCCTCGTGGTCGGGCGACGTGGTCAGGGGGTCTATGGAGGGGTCCGGCTCGCACTCTTTACGGCCCAGACACGAGAGCATGATCTCCTGCCAGGACTCCCCTGTGGCGCTCCTGAGGACCGCCGAGCAAGGCAGCTAGGGTCAGTCCTTCACCGGGCAACTCAGAGGCTTGTGTCCTCATGGGGCATTGTGAGGTTTAGAAACAGTAACAGCATACAATATAAATGACACGCACAGGCCCACGGACAAGAAGACCACATGCACAGCAATCACACACACATAGGCGTAGACACGAAATACAATATACAGTATCACGCGGACACCAATAAGCCTATAGACAATAAGACAACATACATAGCAATCATATGCATAGGCCTAGAGACAATGAAAACAGGCAGATTAGTTTTAGATTGGTCTTGCAGGAACGGCCTCAGAAACCTGCTCAGGGCGTCAGCTTAATGGATTTAGGGAGGACATGTGATAGGCCACGCATGAGCCCCTTTGACTCTTTGTTTTGAGTGAAGCTGTGCTTTACTGACCTAGCCCAATCCAAGTTAACATAAATGGGGCAAAGGATCTAGAAAAGATCTACAAAAAATCTTGTACGGGCTAAGCTTCCTGTTTGCTATCCTCCTGGCAAGATGTCCGAATCTTAGGGTTGCTCAGCTATATCTGAATTCACTGTTAGTCACTTAGGTTACAAGTGCTAACCTAAGTGACCTATGACCTAACCTAAGAGTCTATGAAATGAGTCACTGACTTGGACTCAAAGATATCTAATATATATAAATTAGCTACCTTTGAGTCCATGTCAGTGACTCATGTGTGTGTGTGTGTGTGTGTGTGTGTGTGTGTGTAACATGTGTAACATTTAGCGTATATATGTGCAACATGTGCGTACCTGAAGAGGAGCATGAGGGCACTGAAGAAGGTCTTGAAGTTGTTGTGCTGGTTGATGTGGCTCTCGTCATTCAGCTTGATGTTTCCAAACACCTGCAAGAAGACGACCCCTTTTACAGGCCTCATTTGTTTCCCCCACGTCACAGAAGGTTAGTTTTATGGCCGAGAGGCGTCGTTAGCAGCGGGGCCGTACCTGCATCCCGATGATTGCGTAGATGAAGAAGAGCATCGCGATGAGGAGACACACGTACGGAAGGGCCTGTTTGGAAAGACGCACGGCAGGGAACCGCGGTTTGAGATTGTCGGTGAAATTAGGATTCTGCATTTAGAATTCAATTCAGCTCACTCAAGACCAACTACATAGGAAAAACAACACTTAAAAACAGTGGTTATCGCATTGCTGGAACGCAGTGGTTTGTGCTGCCACTGGGGTGTGAGTGTTTAGCGGTTGTGTATTGCATGTTGTAAGGCTATAAGGACAGGGCAGTGACTCAGGTGTCAAACCCCATCGCCAAATACTTCTGGGTGTGATCGCCCAACGGCCACGACCTACTGCTCCTTGAGCCAGAGACCTCACTGCTGCTTCATAACAGGTACCTGAAGCCACTGTCGCAAGGCGCTGTGGATGCAAGCAGCCGCTAAAGGACTTCACCTTAATGCAACAATTGCATGTGAAAAAAGCAATGACCAACGGACCTTGAAGGATTGTACAAACGTCCACAGGAGAATCCGGATGGTGTAACCCTGCCTCAGTAGCTTGATGAGTCTGGCAGCTCTGAAGAGTTTCAGGAAACTCATGTTGATGGTATTCAACGACTGCCAAGGACAAGAAAATAGCATACACATATTTTTTTTCAGGTGATGAGAAGTGAACGGGGCCCCGGTACACACTCTCCAACACTGGTTACCTGTAAGTCCACGATGATCTCTGTGATGCTGCCCAGCACCGTGATGAAGTCAAAGATGTTCCACGTGTCTCTGAAGTAGTTCTGAAAGAGTCAACGCCAGTACTCGTGTTGGTGTTCGTACCGCATGTTATGTATCAAACTGTTCCCTGTTCTGTGTTTCAGTGCACGTCTGCACTACAACTAGTGTTTGTGTAATTCAATTCAATTCAATTTGATTTAATTGAATTCATTTGAATTATGGCAGTGCTTACCGCAAGAGGTGGGTCTCCCCACACATCCAATGGTATAATTCAATTCAATTCAATTGACTGAACTTAATTAATTTGACTTAAGGCAGAGCGTGCCACAGAGAGGCGGGTCTTACCACAAATCCGAAGGCCATGATCTTGAGCATGCACTCCATGGAGAAGAGCACGGTGAAGGCTGAGTTCAGGTGCTTCAGGACCGTGTCGTACACCGCGGGGGCCGAATGGTACTGCAGCGGGGAGGCGAGTGGACCAGAGGAGACACTGTGTGTTGTTTTCTCTCTCACAACATACGCCCGTACAAACAGACACCCGGGCCCTATTAATAACACCGGGCTCCCCGGGAACACACAGGGGGCACGCACAGGGGCACGCACACACACACACACACACACACACACACCCACACGCACACACACACACGGACATACATAGGCACACACGCACGCACACACACACACACACACACATACACACACCTCTCTCGCTTATTTCTCACACATTCTCAACAACACGTTTAAACAGCTTCCCGAGCATTAAGAAGTATTTTAGTGGTGTGTAACCAGATATATAAATTGATGCACTGTGTATCTACAGTACCTTCATCATGAGCACCACGGTGTTGAGTGCGATCATGACCAGCACGGTGTACTCGAAGGAGGGCGACGCCACAAAGTGCCACAGCCGGTACTGGACCGTCTGCCGGTTCTGGGGCATGTAGCGCGTCATGGGCTTGGCACTCATGGCGAAGTCGATGCAAGCCCGCTGCCGAAGGAGAAGGTTATTGAGTCACTGACGGAGAGTCGATGCCCACATCTACTGGAGGTGTGGAGTGGGTTAAAGCAGAACAGTCATTTGATGCCACAGCATTTCAGGACGTTTTTTTTTTTCTTTTTTCGGACATGCATCGAGAGACCGGCCTGCTCATTGGTGTACAGTAATGTATTTGTTTTATGTCTCAAATTAGCCCATTTTAAACACCTTATTAGCTAAAAACTAGCTAAACTAGCTAAAAGGGGGCTGTCAATCGGACTCATGCTATACTTTCAAATACACCGCGGAACAGACGGTTGTGGATATCAGGTTTCACTCTAACCTCAAATCTTTTTCATAATGACTCTTAACATCTAACTTTCCTCACCTTGCCTCGGCTGCCCCTTAACGTGACTGCCTTTCTATTTTGCATGGTTTATATGTCTGTGTTTTGTCTTTGTTGTGAAGTGTCTAGAACAGCGCCATTGAAGTACAGTCAAATGAGTTGGCGTTAATGATCCTCATTATGAAAACGTCTGCTGGGCGCTGCGTGTGGAGGTGGAGGTGTCTGACGCAGGGAGGGGTGGTGGTGGTGGTGGTGGGGGGGAAGCACCTCGTTCTTCTCCAGACTGCACTCCTGGATCATCTTGTCGCCCTGCTCCTGGAAGGTGATGATGATGAGGGCCACGAAGATGTTGACGAAGAAGAAGGGGAAGACCACAAAGTAGACCACGTAGAAGACGGACATCTCCATGCGGTTGCCCCTGCTGGGACCCATGTTCTCCTCCGTCACGTCGGTGGAGTGCTGCAGGACTCTGAGGCATCGGGTGGAGACACTCACGTTAGACTATCAATGAGCCATATGATGTGTGTAATGTGGTTTGTTAAAAGGGTAGGACTAATATTCTTATAACACAGAATATAATATTAAATATATTATAATGCAATATAATATATGATATCATAATATTTCAATAATTGAAAAAGTGAATTTGACTGTATTATGAAGGTTGTCATTAGTATATAGATATATACTAGTATATACTAGTATATATATATATTAGCATATACTTTATATAGTATATAGAGTATATAGTCAGTATACAGTATATTGGTAACAACTGAACAAAGTGTCTTAAACCTGATCCATAGAATAAGCTTTAACAAAGTTTCAAAGCTGATGCTCACCACTGCTAGCATCACACACAGCGTCTCAACATGTCTGCTCTTCCCCCCCCCCCCCCCCCCCCCCTGCCTTTAGGCGTCAGCATGAACCCCCAGCCTGTAATCTGTGTCTGCGCCCTGTGGTGCCTCTCTGTGGTGCCTCTCTGTGGTGTCTCTCTGTGGTGCAGCAGGTGAGGACTCACTGAGGCCAGCCCTCGCCGGTGGAGACGGTGAACAGCGTGAGCAGCGCCCAGCAGACGTTGTCGTAGTGGAACTCGTGCCGGTTCCACTCCCTCTTCTTGACCTCCTTCTTGTCTCTGCTGTAGTCAATGTAGTAGCCTCTGTGGGGAACACAGACGCCGCCGCCGCGGTGGGCTAATTGTTTCTGTATTCGCTCAACGCTTAAGTAAAACAGAGAGATCCAGCAGCCGCGCCCGTGAAGGTTGAGACCCACGGGAGCTGGGAGATCTCTGGAGCGTCTGAGCCGGTGCGTTCTCTAGCTAGGGGACGCTTTGCTGAAGGATGACGTTCTCACGTACGTGTAAAGTGGAAGTCAGGATAAGCAAAGCTTTGAGGTGGCTCACACTCTACCTAAGGCATCAATTGAATGATCACTTCACAGTCCGGCTCTTTTTCCCCACAGTGGCATGGCTCACATTTTGTATTCCAAGGAAAAATATCATCTGAAACATACCGTGGCTACTGATCTAACATCACTCCCAGCGCCAGAAACCCTTCACTCTGCCCGTTTAATTTCAACCCAATGCGAAAGAACATACTGCAGTTAGCTTCATCTTCACACCACACATTCCCCCATCACTTTTTGGTGGTGCGCTACACGGAGGAGAGACATACTCGCGCACGAGATCTGAAGGTGGGCGAGCGCGTGGGCGGGCAGGTGGGGTGAGTGGGTGGGGGTGGGGGGGTGTAGGCATCACTCACTGGCACTCTTTCTGCGTGTTCATGGAGCTGTCGGTGCAGTAGAAGAACTTCCCCTTGAAGAGCTGCACAGCGATGACGGCGAAGATGAACATGAAGAGCTGGTACACGATGAGGATGTTCAGCACGTTCTTCAGGGAGGTGACCACGCAGTCGAACACGGCCTGTGGTCACGTGGGGACATGAGGGGTTACAGTCGGGACAATACTCCAGTGAGATGTCGGCAGTAGCTCAGTGTGGTAGAGCAGGCGGACAGAGCGGGTCATCTACTAATCGTAGGGTCGACGGTTCGATCCCCCTCCATTACGTGTCGAACCCCACAAATGTACTGATGGTAAGTCGCTTTGGATTAAAGCGTCTGCTAAATGGCCCTTTGCCCATGACATCATACGTTTACGAGTTACGAGAAGCCTACAGTGCAGCCGGGGCCCATGCAGGGGCAAATGACGCGCAGAATGTTTGCACTGGTGGTGTTGGGAATACCAACACGATTCACTGGTATGGACGAGTGCACGATGGGTACCTTGAGTTTGGGGAGCCTCTTTATGGTTTTGAGGGGTCTCAGGACCCTCAGCACTCGGAGGGACTTGATGGTCTTGATGTCGCGCCCTTTGTTGTTCCTGTTGGCGTCGACCACGCACAACATCCCACAATTAGGAAGAGCCGGTTCACGAGGATACATCCAATGTTGACAATAAAAATAATATATAAATAAACGTAGACACACGAAAATGCATATTTTTTGACTGAACAGAAAACTAGTCCTTAGGTTTTTCTGAAACAAATTGAACAAAGGACTGACTGATAAAAGATAAGGAGGGACCAATAATCACAAAAACGTCACCGACCAAGACAAAAGGTAAGTGACAAACAAGACAGTAGGAATGTTAAGAAAATAAAACGAGAGCTTTACAAGAGAGAGGTGTGTGTCAAATGTCTGCTTTACCCCATCACATTCCTGGAGGGCCCAACAGTGAAAATATCCACAGGAACAACAGAGACATTGAAGCATAAAGAGAGAGACACACTCAGAGAGATCCACAGCTATCATCACAACAGAGATAAGAACACATACAGTATCCTACGAGAAAAGGACACAACAAGGCTCAACGGGTTGCAGCTCCATGCAGAAGGAGAAGCTGGTGCCGAGCATACATGCATTGTAAACTGCAAATCTCCATGGTAGCTGTGACCCACGGGTCTGTTGTGCATCCATTTATTCAGCATCGCAACGTCAAAGCTAACTGAACCAACGGTGACTGGAAATGAGTGAATGGCGTGAATTATGTACTTATTGTGAGTCGCTTTGGACAAAAGCGTCTGCTAAATGCCCTAAATGTAAATGTAAAGGCTTTTTTCCGTTTGCGTGCGTACGTACAAGGCATTCCTCATACTGGAGAGCGGAGGTGTGGCGGGCGAGGGGGTTTGAGATGAGGACCCCCCCCCCCCCCCCCCCCCCCCCCCCCCCCCGCCCGCAGTGAATGTGTCAAAATGTAAACGCATGCGTAGCGGCGTGACGCCGCCAGCGCCAGCCTTCTGCGCAGCGACATCGTCGGCGTCCGGCCCTTCACCGCACGCCATAGCGCAGCGAGTGAGTCAGTGGGATTCGGACCGTGAGTCATCAGGCAGCGCGGGGTGCGATCGGTGCACGGCGGTGACTCACGTCAGAGCGAAGGCAATCAGTGCCCCCACCACCACGATGAAGTCCAGGATGTTCCACAGGTCTCGGAAGTAGGAGCCGTCATGCAGGATGAGTCCCTGGTCGATCATCTGGGGGTCACGGCGCGGGTGGGCGGAGACACGACATCAACGTTAGACATTGCCGAGAGGCGGGGAACGGCCGGCTGAATGGTTACGGCGGCCGTCCGTGTGGGGACGGACGGAGGATTGGGGAACGACAGGCCCACCTTGATGATCATCTCAAAGGTGAACACACCGGTGAAGACGTAGTCAAAGTAACGGAGGACCTGCGAGGGGGAGATGTTCAGAAGAAACCTTTCATTTTGAAACATTTCACTTTACCCATTGAATGGATCTGACGCCTTTAACATCTCAATAGAGACACTAGAAGTAGATGTGAGTCCTGTGCAGATTATCAATAAACATACAGTGTTTATTGTATGTGAACCATACAAAGGTATCCTTTGTATGTGAACCATACAAAGGTATCTGCAGTGTGGTTGACCACTCTGAATTCAGTTTATTCTAAGGTTGGCAAAAGTGCATCTACTGTACAGCTCGGTAAAGGTTGAACTCGGTAAAACGCGAGCCAAATTTGATCAAATGAAACGACAATAAATCCAGAGATGTTTATAGAAGCAAAGCTATTTCAATCTGTTACTTGACACTCCAAAATCTTTGTCGTCTAGCAACCGTATCCCTAGGTTGCATTTTGGATGCTCTGTACCGAACGGTTCATAACGGTCCGCCCTCCAAAACGTTCCCCCCGAGCTTTCCATTGCTTTTCACCTTGTTTCGGTCTGAGTTGGCGCACACGGGGTCCTCGGCCGCCAGGGCGATGCTGCTGGCCACGATGACCAGGAGGATGGTCATCTCGAAGTAGCGCAGGGTCACCACATAGTGGCAGATCCTTCTGATGCTGGGAGCACACAGACGTCTGTCACGCCGGTGATCGGACGCGCCACAAGGCTATAGCGCTTCACATTGCACAAAGGTTGTAAAGGCTGCAAACACCTTTCAGCGCCGCGGCGACTCAATGGTAAACACAAGAGTATCCGCTGACGCGGCCGGGATAATAAGTCTGGCCTGTGCTTTTGTCTTACGGATTGGTGGCCTTGAACAGGAACATGCTGTCTGGCGCCACGGGCTTCGGTGGCACAGGCGCCATCTCCTCCTCCTCCGTCTCCTCGTCTCTGTCCGTTTCGGACGTGAGAGGGTCAATCTCTTTGCTCTTCACTAAAAACGTTAAATTGCAAAAAGAACAAGGTTCGGGATTTCACACTGATGACTGCGTACCAACAAGGCTAGCATACCGTGTGAATCATGGCCATGTTTGTTTGTTCAACAGCGGAGGACGACCAGCACGCCGCCCGCTGTGAGCTGTCCGAGCAGGCCGACACTTAGTAATACTGAGTGAATATGGTGACGCCCCAAAGCACCGGCGGGGCCGGAGATGGTGAAGAGAGGCTGCTTAGCGTGTCAGGGAGCCGCCCCCCCCTACCTGTCAGGGTTTGGCGCTCCAGCAGCGGCTGTTTGGACATTTCGATGACCACGCCCCCCTCGGCGGCGTTGGACCTGTCGGCTCTCAGAGAGGCCCGGTGGCTCTTGCGGTCCGCGTCGGCGGCGTCGGGGATCTCCGCGGCCTCCGCAGCCTCCTCCGGCGGGGCACTCTGGCCGGCCGCCCCCTCCTCGGGCAAGCCGCAGTCCACCAGGGCGGTGGAGCCGCGGGGCTCGGGGGGCAGCTCGCACTGGGGGGGCTCGGGGAAGTCTGCACCGGGCAGGCTGACTCTAGAAAACCGGCGGGACATTTGGTGAAAGGTACAACACAGCATCAGTGTGTGTCATCGCGCTGCGCTCACGGTACGACCGCCGTCATACCTCTTGTGATCGTTGTTGACCTGGGCGTAGGGGTTGACCACGCAGGCTCCGCCCTCGTCGTCCGTGGCCGCTCCTCCTTCGGCCCCGGCGCTCTCTCCTCTCTCCTCCCTGTCCTCCTTCTCCTCCCGCTCGTCCAGGATCTTCCTCTCGTGGCTGACGGCGCGGCGGACCCTGCCGCCCTCCTGCACCGCCTGGCCGCAGTCCAGGCTCTTGGCCTCGGGCCGGGCCTCGCGGTGGCGGTGGCGCCTGTGCCTGGCTCCTTCCTCCGGCCCCGGCCCGGCCCTGAACTTGCGGGCCACCCGGTGGCGGCCCCCGCCGGCGGGGCGATGGTTGGCCCCGCCCGCTCTGTCCTCGCCCGGGGCCGGCTCGGCGTCCGGGGGCTCCGGCATGGGGATGGCCACGGACATGGGGGGCTCGGGCAGGGGCATGCCCACCGACATGGGCGACTCAGGCAGGTGGGCCGGGCTGACCTCCGGGGACAGCGACTGGACGTGGTGGCCGTTGGTGGGGGTCTCGGCGGCGTCCTCGGGGGGGTTGCCAAACAGCTCCTCGCGGCTGGCGATCTGCCGGCGCTTCCGCAGCTGGTTGGCCCGCTGCTCCCACACGGACATGTTGACCTTCCTCCTGCGGTTGCGGCGGTTAGGGAAGGCCCCGGCGCTGTTGAGGGGCTGCTCGTCTTCGGCGGCCCCCGCGGCCTCCGGCTCCTCCGGGAAGGCGGGCCGGCCTCTGTGAATGGCCCTCTTCCTGTACAGGTAGGGGCGTCTTCTCCCCCTGAGAGGCACATCACGCCCGGTGTCACTAGGGGGCAGCGATGGGCCCAATGCTTTGCAGCGTTTACAGTATTAATGCAAACCTCTGTCATGAAGGCATACATCACTTATTTAAAAAAACACACCAAACACATTATCTAAAATCAGTGTTTTCAGAATTATAAATGTTCTATCAATGACTAAAAAGGCATAATGCATGTAATAAAGTACATAATCATTTGGCAAATGAGAAAAATGCAAATATTAAAAATAATTTGTGCTAAAATATACATTCAAATGTTCATTCACAAACACAAAAAAACCAGTAGGGCATAAAAAAACTAAAATCACAAGCACATAAGGGGAAGGTGCAGGAATAAATGAGAGAAAATCTAGAAAAGGATTATTTTTTAATCCATCAGGAAAACTCAAGAGGAATTCTGTGTGACGGAGAGGCAGTCAACGTTACTTACTGGTATTCGGACTCTTTTGTTGTCCATGTAATCAATGAATGATCGTTTGAAAACAAGACATTAGTGTTTTCCAACATACACAGAACACTTGTTGTGACACTGTCCAAAATATGCTATGTGTTAGTGTACTTTCTGAAAATATAGCAAAGATATGATTACAACTTCTTGGTTGGAAAAATCTCCATAGGGATAGCATCAGAAATGTTGCCTCTTTGATCTACTTCGTACCTAATTACAACTGAGAGTTGTAACACAAGAATAAGGCTCAGCTACAATAGGTTCACTGAAATCATGAAACAAATGTTTCAGGACCTCATCCTGCTGTGTGAGTATTCACACAGCATAAAAAACTATTGACTAGCCAACTGTGAATATAAGTCCCAAAGATATGTCCGCCATTAACATTGACAAAACAAAGACAATATTTTACAAATATAAACCTTTTGGTCAGTGTCACGTAAACAGGCATAGAATAACAAGACAAGATGATTGAAGCAGAAATACACAGCAAAAAAGTGTCAGAATGTGCTCTGTGATAGCTGTGGCACAAACAAGACATTTAAATATGTAACAAACAAATGATACAGTTGGTGTCAAAGCTATAGAGACAAGCTAACAAGTCAAGCTAATGTCCAACCTTACCATTGTATAACGTGAGACACAGTATAGCAGCATTTTATTTTACTTTAGGTTCTGCTATTAGTGGAAACTGCAGAACTGCTTAAGTGTGTAATGGTTCAGTGACTGGCTGAAGGGCAATCATTTTCAAGGACTTTATAATGCTCTGAGACAAGTACCACTACACGACAGCCAAATCCTGACAGTCGATAAAGTGTGTCCAGTCCCCGGAGACTGAACACCAATTTGTAACATTTACCTACTGGGAAACATTAAGAATTGTTTATATCCATTGGTTACTGATAAGGAGGCAGTTGATCTCAGGTTAATTTATGGAACAGCGAAGTCAACTATTTCGCTCAAGGCAAATCACATCAAAGATGCCGACCCAATTTGGCTATCCCTAAATAATTGCCTTCCACAATTAGATCAGGAGTTGTCCTAATATCGCTGCAGCAATGTGCACAGCACCATGTGCACCTCCATTAGTCTTACAGCGTTAGTCTTACAACTTCCTTTGTATCATCGGCCATGCTACTATAGAATACGTGGAACACTTCCAACTGTTGCATTAAATACAACACCCACCCACCCACGCACGCACACACACACACATGCACGCACGCACGCACACACACACACACAGACACTCACACACACGCACGGACGCACGCACACACACATACACACACACACACACACACCTCTGTACAATGATCTCTATCACTACGTCTCAAAAGCTGCTATGTTGTGAACCACTTTATCTCTCAAATTCTGGTAAAGATAAAAAAAAAACTCCCACCACAGAGTCAGTATCATCCCACACAGACCAAGATAATCATATTCATTTGTTTGTCAATCTGCAGTGAATATTCAACGTTCAATTCAACTTGTCCGTCTTCCAACGGGGCGATTTTAATTTGTTAATATTACAAAAAGTGTTAGTCATTGGACTGCATGTGTGAACGGCCTAAAAACGGTGTCAGTTCGTGTCTCAAGATGCTCATGGACGACTTACTCAGACAACAAGCCCTCCCCGCTCCTCGCATATCTTCTGTTGAAGAACGCCTCCTCCTCCTCTTCGTCCTGACAAAGGCAGCACCAATAGATCAACGATCAACAGGTTCCAATAGTTGTGCATAAGAACGATGCAAAGTCTGCGGTATCGCAGCGACCATCTCTTGAAGTTGCTGTGACAAAATAGAGGGCAGGGGGTAAACACAGCGAGTACCTTCGTTAGCTCCTGTGCGTTAGCCAGATTGTCGACGGCGATGGCCAAGAAAACGTTGAGCAGCGTGTCTGTGTTCAACAGTCGAGGAATCCCAAGCAGCATCGTGTTCACCGCAATCAAATATTTGCCTCAAATGGGCAAGAACACCCTGACCAGTACCCCATCGGCATGCACATTGTGTCCCTCGTTGAGATGTATTTATAATCAATTCTAGACCAAAATCGGTCAAAACATTTTCTTAAATAAATATTGTGCCTGAGAAGGGCAAAACTGAAATTCAACAGAAATTGCAATGAGGACTGGTGTAGCAGCAACGCTGTGGATAGCAAGGCGCAGGGAAAGGATACAGTTTCCAAACAGCGTCAGCACTATGAAGTAGATGGAGGACCACATCCCGTACTGCACGCCACCCTGGGAGCGAATCCCGTTGTACATCACCTCATTCCAGTCCTCGCCCGTAAGGATCTGCAAAGAAGCCGCCAGAAATCCCAATCGATGAAGCCATTTTGAAGCTTTTAGAAGAAAACAGTGGAAAGCAGGGGTGACCTTGAATATTGAACGATTCGAATCTTTGAATCGTGGAGTTGGGAAAAATGTGTGTAACAGTGGGATATTCCCTTGGGAGGTTGTGGTGCTAACCAAGTGATATCATAGCATTGCTTAGCTTTGAGAAGGAAAAGCCCATAAGTTATACAATGTCTATATTTAGTGGTGGTGGGGGATTGACTCAGTCTTCTGTGTGCAATTTACTGTGTTTTTATTCTACAAATGTCCTTATTGGTATTATTATCTTGATAACCCCTTTGTCTAATGGCAGTGCACTATCCAATCATTGTGAAACAGTGCCCATTTTATACTGTCAGTCTAGAAGGCGACACAACATCAGTAAAAAAAAAGTCTAAAGTATTGCAGCAATATGAAACCATTAAAGATGATTTCCAGCAGACCTACATCATAACCGTTTATCTAATGTGTGGTGCGTTTGGTAAGATGACATGTATGTACAGATGTACAGAGGACAGCCATCATAAACAACCAAAATGTACATTTTGATTAACAACCAAAATGGCTGCCGCTTATATGTCACGGTTTTCGGAGCTCTGATTGCTTGTTGGTCTATATGATTGCGTATCCTATATGATTGGAAGCTCAGTTGACCGTGGGTCTGGCCTGGCGAATCCGATTTGACCATGCAAAATCTTGTCAAAGACACCCCTAATGGAAATAATAATGGCAAAATAGATACCCAACACATTTTCGTACATTAAAACTTATTTTGATGTAAAAAATGTTCTCAAAGCCAATTAAAACCTTTTAGAAACAGATATAAAAAAAATTAAGTAGCGTGCAAAGTAAAATAATTAAATATCCTCTAATCTAAATCACTCTCATCTTTCCACCCTGCAGGTGACTTTTGCCCCACTAGGAAGTTCAATTCTTGCACATTTCCAAGCCTTTGGATTGATTCACGTTTCACCCGTTTGTGATAAGCGTGCACTTGTGTGTGTGTGTCTGTGTGCGTGCACTTGTATGTGTGTGTGTGTGTGTGTGTGTGCGTGCACGCCAGTGTGTGGGCTGATGGAGAAAGAGGGGGGGGGGGGAAGTGGATGGGTGAGGTGGTGGGAGAGATGGCGTGTAAAGCGAGTTGTTGTTTAATCTATGCCCAAAGTGTAAAAAAAAGAAAACGAAGAAAAATCTCCCAGGGTACAATGCGTCATGGACGAAGAAGCAGAAGAGGAAGAGAGAGAGTGAGGGGGGGGTGGGGGGGGGGGGGGGTAGTGTGGGAGCCAAACCTGAAACACTGTCATGATGGAAGCTGGAAACGTGTCAAAGTTGGTGGGAGTGTAATCCTCAAAGATGAACCTAGAGGGAAGGCAGAGAGAGAGAGAGAGAGAGAGAGAGAGAGAGAGAGAGAGAGAGAGAGAGAGACAGACAGACAGACAGAGAGAGAGGGAGCAGGGGCAGATAGGACCAGTGGAAACGTGAGAGGAACAGGGGGGAAGAGGGGCTCTGCGGAAGCTATTTTTATCCAGACGTGTCATTTCGCCACCCCCATCATCAAAGGCCGGCGCTTAAGGAGGAGCCATTGTTCCGAAACCGCTCGACAAATAAATAAGCCGTGACATGTGTTCAGATATGCGGCTTAAAATACACCGGAGGCAATCAGCTCATCGCTAATCACTACCGGCGGGCACACAAAACAGAGTTATTGGGTTCTTTTTTCCTCGATACGCACAACAATGTTGTCTCGCCGCGGTGGAGGGAACGACGGCGCGTGAAGGTGAGACCCACCTGCCTCCGAACAGCTGCATGCCCAGCAGGGCGAACACCACGATGAAGAGGAACAGGAGGAAGAGCAGGCTGATGATGGACTTCATGGAGCTCATGAGGGACACCACCAGGTTCCTGAGAGACGCCCAGTACCTGGCAAGAGACGAGAACGTAAGATATCACAGCGACTAGGAGCTATCACGCTAGCCCACGTGCTATATTCATTGAGGACTGATTTCTGATTTAGTCATTTTGTCACTTTTCTCCAAAGTGACTTAAACGGTGAATCATTTTTTAGGGAGATGCATGTCACCGTATCAACAAATAGGGGTCGGGCATCTGTGAACCCAGAACCCTGTCCTCCCACAGACCACCCTGCCTCCACATGCTCATCGTGTCGTCACCGTTGCTCTACATACTTGGTGATCTTGAAGATCCGCAGCAGTCTGAGGGCCCTCAGCACGCTGATTCCAAAGGACATCCCGGGCCGGAAGAATCCCCACACCACCTCGAAGATGCTGCCCACAATCACCTGCCACACAGCGCCAGCACCAGTGTCTGTTCATCAATCTATATCTGCATATGTATGTGTGAATCTATAAATATCCTACTGCCATTCACAATACATTTACATTTACATTTACATTTAGGGCATTTAGCAGACGCTTTTGTCCAAAGCGACTTACAATAGCACATTTGCCAGAAACATAAGTACACTAGTCAGATATGTAGTACATTTGTAGTAGTACAAATGTAGTACAATAGTACAATTGTCAGAAATGTCAATTCAAAATGTATTTGGTATATATCTTTGTCTAAAAATGTATGTGAAATGTATGTGAAAAAAACTAAAACATTGTTACAATGAATGATTATAGTTTTTTTAACGATTCACTGTTCTGAAAGAGTCTGTTTTCTGGTATGCGTACCATCGATAATTCCCCACATCACCCAGAGTCTATACTCAACGAGAAAAGCAAACTCCCGTGGAGTCACAGGGTTCAGACGACAGAAGGCCTGAGGAGGAGCTCACCCCGCAGTCGAAGCGGTTGAAAGACGAGTGGAAGTACAGCCTGAACCCCAGGCCGTACATCTTCAAGAACATCTCTGCCAGGAACAGCCCCAGGAACACAAACTCTGCATAGTCTGGTGAGGAGAGAGCACGAACCCCGACAAAAGGTCAGCTATTACACACCATCAGGCATGACGATGTCGGGATGTAATTTGCACTGCTAAACTTGGGTCATCTACTGGGGTAAAAATAGATTGTAATATGTTGGGATCGGAGAAGATAATAGAAGGCTTGAATTAATACATTAATATATGTCTGTTTGTGAGTGTGCGTGTATGTCTGATGTCTATGCGCATATCTACGTGTGTGTGTGTGTTCCTGTCTATGTGTAAGAGTGTGTGCATGTGTGTTCCTGTCTATGTGTAAGCGTGTGTGCATGTGTGTGTGAGTGTGCCGCTTGCAAGACAGGGAGGGACCACAGGGCTACGAGGAGGAGGAGGAGGAGGAGGAGGAGGAGAAGGAGGAGAAGGAGGAGGAGGAGGAGGAGGAGGAGAAGGAGGAGGAGGAGGAGGAGGAGGAGGAGAAGGAGGAGGAGGAGGAGGAGGAGGAGGAGGAGAAGGAGGAGGAGGAGGAGGAGAAGGAGGAGGAGGAGCAGGAGGAGGAGAAGGAGGAGGAGGAGGAGCAGGAGGAGGAGGAGGAGGAGGAGGAGGAAGGACACCCACAGAGGAAGATGGAGAGCCACTCGGGCTGGTTGTGGTGGACGATGGCCACACAGAGGGTGTTCAGGGCCACCAGGCTGAGCACCGTCCAGTAGAAGGAGTCCGTCTTCACCATGCGGCGGATGGAGATGCGGAACATGCGCTCCTGCCGGCGCAGGTAGGCGGCCGGGCCGCGGCGCCCGCTGCGGTAGTTCACCCTGGAGCGAGACATGCCTGGGGACGACGTTGGTTTAGTGCATCGCAAGAGTCTCACAGAACAAGCTTTAGATGAGTTAGTGCAGTGCCCTGTCACCACGGGCCTATCGCTCGCAACCCCCTCCCCCCCCTCCCCCCTCCCAGTATTGACAGACAGACAGACAGACAGAAGTACTTTAATGATCCCAGAGGGAAATTGCTTAAACTTAAAATGTATTGCTGTCGGCGAGCGAGAACCGCTGTTTCTCAAGAACCGCTCATCCTGACAGCATCCCGTCGTTTGAACGAGGCTGTCGAGGGAAACCGTAGGACAGGCACACATGCAGTGACTCTGCTGGTTATAGACAGACATACGGAGTCTGGAGGCAGAGGAGCTCAACGCGGGGTGAAGGAACGGGGCGTTTCTCTCACTTGATGTTTGTTTTGACCCGTCGTGTTACTGGAGGCGCAGGGCTCTTCTTAATGCATGTCATTAGCGAACACAAAAATGAAAGTAAACCGTGAAAACAGTCAATCTAATGGGTTGGCACTGCAGACTTGCCGTTGTCGAGACAAAATACAGGTGTGACTTTGCCCCCAGCAGTTCTGGGTGTCTGGCCCAGCGCCGTCTCCCCCTGTGTGTGCTTAGATGTCGTAGGATTCTCGGATCCCAGATTAACTCCACAGCAAAGTCCGACAGATGTCATTAAGGAGCGGGTAGGCGGGGGTCAGGCATCTTACTCTATACTACAGGAAGCCTGCAGGTAGGCTGTAGACATAGGGGATCAAACCCAGTAACTCTTGGCCGGGACTCTAGGATGCCGACAGGAAGACTCTAGATGCGGGGGGATCAAACCCAGTACCTTTTGGCAGGTAGTCAAACATGCAAGCCACTATCTAATCGGGGGGGGGGGGAAGTATGCAGGAATGGTGCAGGGAATCAAATACATATATATGTGCTGTATATATAACTAAAGGAGAAATGGGTGGACAACTGGAGGCGAAAAGACTGTAGGAACACGACTGCAGCGGCTGGGCCGACTAGTCAGCCATTCGGCGTTGTGTCCCTCGTCACTCACTTGTAGTCGACGTGTCTGCAAACTTCTCCTCTCCCGGGGGTCCCCTGCGAGCACCTGTCTTCTTACTGGTGGCGCGCTTCAGCACTGGAGACATGAGAGACATTGGAAACATGTGCTCATGGTTTTGCTGTTAACATTCACTGGAGAGAAAAAAAGACGATGACAAGTCCAGTTTAGTAGTGAGACGGTGTAGAGAAACAGGAGCCAGGGAACCATATGCCTGGAGCATGTTTCTGCCAAGTCATTCAACTCCACTGTTACCAAGACAACACATTTGTCAGTTATGAAACGAGCCAATATGTGTCATTACAATCAGACAATATTTAGTTCTTATCTTTAGTTCGCGCTGCTACAATTTAAGAATACAAACAATGATCTCCATGCCACTAGAAAAACAAAACAAAACAGGAGAGGTTTAGAAGACTCAGCAGAAACACATCAATACTTTTACAGTTTTTTTTTACATTAGTCAGTGAGAAACGACCAATTTCTTTTCAAATGTTATTTTCCATGACAGTTATTACTCAACATTTCAAACACTATATGTAAATGTGGCAGCAACACATCCTGCGTGCCTCGGCGGTCGGTTCAACCTGACACATCTGGAACATTCTGTGCACGCAAACTCTCTTACCGTCTAAAGCCGATCTTCCCGAATTCTTGTTTTCCTCAGCGAGCATGACTTCCTCTGCAATGTAATGTACGTACGAAAAGAAAAAAAAAAAAAACACGTCTTATTCACAAATCCCATACAACCAAGTGCACATAGTGCACGAGAATAAGTGCTCACCATATTTGTAGTGGGCTGTGACACTAAACAGTGAAAGCTCATCGCAACGCCTGCAGCTAAGTTTTTCACACCGAAGGTGGGGATGACCTTGGTTGGAGACGTGTCTTTTATAGCTCGGTGTGACTAATAAGAATAATAGCATACATTCAATAACTCCTCTCTCCACCTCTCTTCTGCTGTTCTCTTCTTTGTTCATCTGCTGGACTCCCCCCCCCCTCCCACACACTCACCTATTATCATACATGGACACGACATGATCCAATGTATAGGCGTATGTGTGTGTGCACATGCAAACCCACATAGGCACACACTCCGATGTATAGGCGTATGTGTGTGTGTGTGTGCACATGCAAACTCACATAGGCACACACACACACACACACACACACACACACACACACACAAACACACAAGGTGTGCTTCCAGTAGATTCTGTGTATTTTGACACACACATACGCCAACACACAACCACACACCAACACACACACACGCGCGCATGCACGCACACACACACACACAAGGTGTGCTTCCAGTAGATTCTGTGTATTTTGCTCACAGACACACACATACGCCAACACACAACCACACACCAACACACACACACACGCGCGCATGCACGCACACACACACACACACACACACACACACACACACACACACACGCACATTTCAGTCAGTGAGTCAATGTCACCTTTTCCTCACCCTCTCCTTGTGTGGGAGACTAACAGCACCAGATTGCCATTGCAACGCTGTGTGTGTGCAATGCAACTCTGCAAAGCTCTAACTTTATAAGTGTCTGCTTTGCACCAAAGCAATACCTAAAGAACAGAAGCAAAGGAGTGGAAAACAAAAGAAGCAATCTACCTAATAGTCGCCAACTCAATAGATCTGTTACACTCCTCCATGGCTTCAGTAGTTTCATAGTGTGGAGCCCTGCGAGTCATCCATGGTCTCCACAGAGGCCAGGCAACAGAACCACGGACAGCACTGCTATCGTTAGCATAACCCAGCGTCCTTATTGGCTGATGTGGTTACCCTGCTGATCAGGTGTTGACGGACACACCTGTCCTGTTGCTGCGTTTTAAAGAGGGTTCGGTTCTCCGACCATGGAAGGCTCCACGTTGGCCGTGGTACCGGGCCATGGACACTGGACGATACCTGCTAAGCTAAGGGGGAGCGGCAGTAGCTCAGTGGATAGAGCGGGTGGACAGCACGGGTCGTCCACTAACCGTAGAGTCGGCGGTTCGATCCCCTTGATCCTCCTCGTCCTCCAACTGTCCACATGTCAAACCCCACAATCGTACTGATCGTGAGTCACTTTGGACAAAAGCGTCTGCTAAATGTCCCGTTACCCTTTAAGCAGCCGTCACTCGCTAATTGAATTCTTTTGAAAAGGGAAGTGCACTGGCTGACGCGGTTAGTCGAGGGGTACACTCGAGAGGCAACAAGCAAAGAGGAAACTACAGCAGACAGACAGCATCTGCTTTACGTGTGCCTTGACCTTGAACGACCAAGGCGTACCTCACTATGGGGGGGGGGGGCCAAGCGCTAGGCGGTGCCAACGGGGCTCACAGTACCTGCCCTGTCGATCCAGGCCCGGTAGCCGTTCAGCTCCCTCTCCACCTGCTGCTGCCGGCGGAGCTTCATGAAGGCCCGTCGGTTCTCCACCCTCTCCCTCTCCTTGGCAAACTCCCTGGGGGAGAGGGAGGCACGGGGGTGAGGGAGACACAGAGGTGAGGGGGGCACGGGGGAGAGGGAGACACAGGGGTGAGGGAGGCACAGGGGTGAGGGAGGCACAGGGGTGAGGGAGGCACAGGGGTGAGGTAACAGCCACTGATCTCATCCACAGACCAGTTGCTCACATCGCAGAAAACAGGAAAAAAAAAAAAAAAACGAAAACGGAAATCCTGTGAACGCGTGCACACGCACACGTGTACAAACATATGTACATACATAGAGATGAAAGACCACGCGCACGCACGCACGCACACGCACACACACACGCACACACACACACACACACACACACACACACACACACACACACACACACACACAACACACACACACACACACACACACACACACACACACACACACACACACACACACACACACACACACACACATACTCACCCAGAGAGGACTCCCAAAACCAGGTTGAGGACAAAAAAGGACCCAATAATGATGAGTGGAATAAAGTAAATCCAATTCCAGGTTAGGCCCAAGGCATCGTTTGTCTAAACACAAACAATGACACTTAGATTAGTACTTTACAGAGAACCTTCAACGTTTTCAAATCTTCCAGCAGAAAGACATTCAGTCGACTCCGTCTTTTGTCTTTTTGCCTCTGGGAGGATGGGGTGCTAAAGGAGTGACATCACAGCACTGCTTGGCTTCTGGAAGGAAAAGCCTTTAAGTTGTACCAAAGGTTTTGTTGTGGGGAGTTAAATTTTCGCTGTGTTTTGTTTTGCCTTCAATAAATGTCCTGATTGTTTGATAACCCCTTTGTCTAATGGCAGCGGCGCGATCCAATCATTTTCTGCTCAAAGTGGAGCACATTCTGCAATGGTTGTCTCGAGTGAGACACGATGTCAGGGGAAAAAAAAAAAACGTCTGAAGTTTTGCAGCATTTCAAAGCCATTAAGAATGATTCAAGAAAAAAAGTGTAATGCAAACAACTGTGTCAACAGCCCGTCATGTCATGCCACTCCCGCCCGTGAAATTGATTCACAAGCCCACTGTTTGATCTCTTTATATATTATAGAGGGCTCATAGACCCCTTATATATAAAGTGATGGTGTCACTGTGGTCAACACGCGCTGAGCGTTCAGAACACGAGTGGCCATTCCCTTCGATGCACGTTGGAACGCTGAAGCACCACCTGGGGTTGCCTCGACACCGGGCACAGGAGACTGTGCCGATTCTCCACCTTGACCCTCAAACAAGTTTCCATTTGACCAGGTTGACCTCTCCCGAGTGCATCCAATCAGATTACAGCTTTGCTGGATGCTCTCAAACCGACGGAATCGGAACGGCCGCTGATGTTTTATGAGGCCAGCTTCACTCTAAACACCCAACCTGGCCTGGAGCTCTATGATGGACTCTCACTATGTGTTGCCCACTTCATGACCCTTCACCCGCTGCCGCAGGTCGCACTGTAACAAGGGGGGGGGGGTCTTACATTGTAGAGGACTGCGGTCCAGCCCTCCATGGTGATGCACTGGAACACGGTGAGCACGGCAAACAGGATGTTGTCGAACTGGGTGATGCCGTCGTTGGGTCCGATCCAGCTGTCGTTGCAGTCGTATCTCTCGGGACACCTCCGCACGCCGCACGCAAACTCCACTTCGGACGAGTCTACCGTCTCGTTTTCTGCCGCGGAGAGAGAACAGCTCCGTTTGGCATTTGACAGCTCCATTGAGCAGACAATGAGATTCATTTGGGCTTAATCATTCAAAGTAGAACCACCGAGTTGGCAGCCGACACAAATAATTTGAGACATTGTTTGAGTGTTGAGATCCACATATCATCTGTTTGCTAGCGATCCCTCTCCATGTAGTCTTATTAGCTTCTGTTCTTCACACGTCTACTAGTGGCCAAGTAGTTGGCCCTTGGCCCTGAGTTCTTTTCGTCCGATTCAGCATGTTGACTCGGTGAGAGAAATCACTCGGATTGGCTGTTCAGCTTCAGCGAATCGACGCATAAGAAGAGAGACGAAAGTGAGCAACGCAACAAAGCAGCAAACAACTTTCAAGCAAGATGGCACAAAAAGATTGTCTTTTATCCACTTCCTCTCATCTGATCAATACTTCATTTTCACAAATCCTAAGTTAGACGTAGCTATATTGTGAATATATGAAAAACCTTGAGCGAGAGTGGAGTGAAATAATAGGTAAACGCTGCTATGCAGTCCTCGGTCCCCCGGCACCCCTTTTTGAATGAAGAATACAGGCTACCACCATAGACTGTATATAAATATGGACAAACCCTCCGTGACGTCACCCATAGACATTCTTAACAGCGGAGATGAAGCCTAAAATTGAGCTTCTGGGCGCCGCCATCTTGGACATTTCAGTCTGTGTTCTAAGCCCGCCTACCTCCGGCCAGACCAATCAAAGCCTCGAATCCGTGAAGGTCGTGCCGTGATGACAGATGACAGCTGCCAATCAATTTGACCACGCCCTTAATTATTCATAAAATAAATCATTCTCTGTGCATTAAAATAATGGATTCTAAAAAAATTCACCCCCCTCACAGTTGTCATGGACTCGAACACTACTGAAAGACACCAAAACCGTTTTTTGAACCAGGCTGTAAACATGTTTATTTTGGCTGTAAAGTTGGACATTTTAACATGGGTGTCTATGGGAGTTGACTCCGTTCTGCAGCCAGCCTCAAGCGGCCAGTCGAGGAACTGCAAGTTTTTGCACTTCCGCACGGGCTTCATTTTTCAGCATGGAATGTTGCCGCTTGGCTACCACCACCTGCTGGTAGGGAGGGTTATTTCCTCTCACACAGGTGCAGAACGCACGCGCTAGTTGGCCATTGGCTGCAGTCTCTGCGGTGTGTTCGAGTGCAGCCTTTCGGACAAGACACAAGGCGATGGGCCGACGCGGCAGTCTGCCCAAAGAGCTCTGAGAGTAACTGAAGAATATGGAGGAACACCACAACTGTCTTCGACGCTGCTCCAGCTAGCCAGACGAAAACAGACACTTTTGTTGTCCGACACGTCCAATGGCGGCTTGTCCTCCTCCGTCTAGAGTATAAACAAGGCGCCTGGACAGTACGACACAAAAAAAACTGCTGATCAATGGAATGGGCGTTGTAGAAGAGAACAACCTCTGTCCACACCATACTGAGTACTGTGTTGTGGCTTGTGTGATTACGGAGTATTTGTTACCTAATTAAAACGTGGCTAAATGAACCAGCAGCGTGCTACAGCACTAATGATACCCCTGGGACTGTTCCTGCCGTGATCTGTGAAACCCTCAGTTACTGAAACAAAGACGTTCCCAGCCCTCTCCTTCAAGGAAAAAAAAATGATGAACTTGTTGCTTAAAGCGCTCACATAATTCATAACCGAGCTGAACTGATCAATATGAAAGCGTGTTTTTCTGCAGTTCAGAATTGAACGGAGAGAGCTCAAATCTAGGCCGAACAAGGTGTTTCAGTGTTGCACCAATCATGTTGTGGGAGATGGGGATCTGTGTGTTTCACAGCCAACGCACACTGAGCCGGCACTAGCACACTAAAAACCTGTCGATTGAGGTTTTAGAAACACTTCTGAAAGCCCCTTTTCATTTTTGGTTTCTGTCCCAGCCTCTGTGCCGTCTCTCTGCAGAAGTCCTGCTGTAACACAGTTAGACCGCTGGATGTCAGATTAGTGATTTGGTTAATGGGATGATTTAATTCACATCTGTCGAGGAAAACATATATTTGCCATTTTGTCCTGTCATGGGAAGGGATACAGCTCCAGGTGGAACACGCCACCAAAACCAGATCACTATCATCTGGCAAAGCAAGACATTGACAACACACCTGTCTTGTGCACACCTGTATTGGGAAAGCACTTCCTGATCTTACCGAGGATGTCCAGCGACGGCAGACAGGTGTGGTGCAGCTTCCCGCTGTAGAACTCCAGGCCGATGATGGCAAACATGAGT